>BPLS01023148.1:0-14853 GCA_019656275.1 Rhododendron kiyosumense
TCGCGGATTTCTATTGTGGATGCTTGGTTGGCGGACTTTAAAGCAAGGAGTCGTGAAGATTTGCCCGTAAACCTTATGCGTGGGTACCGAGGGGTCATGTCGCACAATTCATTTCATAAGTGGCCGAGGACAGGCAGTGAACCGCCACCGCCAACGGTAAGTCCACGTGAAGATCAACGGCTCCTTCCTAGATTGGACTATGCGCTTGCCATATACGACAGGCGTGGCAAACGAAATTTTTTTGAACCTTTATTGCAATACGATGCAAGTGAAAATGCTTATTTCAAACTAGACTGGAACCAATCTTCATTTGAGGGTGAAGCCGGTGATTTACTTAACTGGCCTAACATGTTTGTAAAGAGGAACAAGTTGGAAGCGAAATGTCGTAAGTACCTACTTAAGGTGCCTAAAGCACGGTTAGCACAGATGATGGCCAGAAGAAGGCCAAACCGTCTCCATAACGACGTGTGCGAAAGGCTGCAGGTTGAAATTAATGCAATGTGCAGGCGACTAATCCGTCAAGGCCTGATAGTTAAGAAAGTGAGGGAAGCTGAACGGGATGGCTTCGACCCCAGAGAGTCTATTAGAGAAATTAAGAGGGATCCACAGTATGCATCCGACCCCGAAGTATCTGATTATTCAGATGACGAATAGGAGTAATTGTATTTAATGTGATTCTAGTAATTATAAATTGTGGTAGTATTGTTGTTGTTTTGTCACCTTTTTGTTTTGTCACCCGTGACCCTTGCTCTATCAATCCACGCTTGTGGCTCTTCTTTGAGTAGAAGTAAACAATTTTTTATTACAATGAAGTTGTTCGGCATGTTGCATATTCATTTGCCATTTTGTAAAGGTACATGCTAATCATACCAATGTTAGTAGGACACGGAAGTGAGGGAATTGGGACAGGATGGAACTCCTATATTCCGAATTATAGCCCAAGGAATATAGTTGCTAATGTGAGACATTTTATTTTAATGGTGAGCGAAGACAACAACCACTGAATGCTTTGATTTGTTTTTGTTTGGGTAATTTTGCTTGAAATAGAAAATGAGCTTAAACAAATGTACATCCTACATTTGTTATATAGTATCCTACAAGGGGCATACCCAAGGAAGAAAAAAAATAGAAAATCATAGATGAAGTTGTTTTCTCACCCGTCAAGGCCTGATTGTTTTCTCACCCGTGACCCTTGATCTGTCAATCCACATGTGGATCTTATGTGAGATTAAGTTGCCCCTTTTATCAAATTAAGATGCCCCTCTTATGAAATAAAATTGCCCCATAAGTGAAATTAAGTTGCCCCGACATTTGTTGAATATGTTGGCCCATATACACGACAAGGAGGGCCTGTGAATGGTCCTTTTGCTATGAAGTGTTTTCTCACCCGTGACCCTTACTAAACCCTTATTAATTGAACTATTGGTTTTTTATATTTGTTTGCTAATTAGCCCCTCTCTCTCTGTCTAACTATTTTTGTTGAGACTAAAAAGTGTATTGGTCATATGTTCTAACCATGGTACTTAATAGCATACTCTATCAAGCAAGTTGTAGTGATTAGTTTTCGTAGCTTTGGTTGTATGTGTTAATTAGTCACGACAAGGGGGGCCAATGAATGGTCCTTTCCCCCTTTTCTGCAATAGGTCACACAGAATCTGACTACAACTCTCTTGGTACAAGTCTCAAGGAATCTTACTACAGGTCTCTTACTGGGGCCTGTCATATCACCATTATCTTTGGGGGGGGGGGGCGGGGGGGGCATCACAGTTGCAAATAATACCTAACTCCCAAAACATGGGCCCCTCAACTCTTGATTCCATTGTAGTGAGATTGAGAAGATGAGATGAGAGGAGGTAGAGAGAGAAAGCTATAGATTTGAAAAATGAAAGATATCCCTAAAACTGGCCTAAAGATGTATTTATATGCCCCAAACATCGGGGTACAAAAGTCTAAACTACCCTTGGAATGTCCAAAAGTAATCTGCAGAAACTTCCACGCGCTACAGGTAGCACCGTTTTTGGGCTACGGGTAGCTAACTTCTTTTGCAATTTTGACACAGCTACTGATCACTGGCTACGGGTAGGACCATTTTGGGAGTACGGGTAGCGGCTGGACAATCTCCCCAAATACGAGATACGACGATAACTATGCTCAAAATTAAACGTGGCAGGAGTCCAAAAAGATTCCTAAACAAATTTTGAAGAGCTATCCGTGCACAATACATGGGATGAACTAAAAGGAACACCCTGTGCCAGATTAATTGTCAAAAGCACATGCTTCGCATGAAGTTTCAATTCCAAAAAGTCACAAAGATACGCTCTACTTTTCACACAGTGAAAAAAAACAGAAAGCATCCCATGACAAGCGCTAGCGAGTAAAGCGATAGCAAGAGTTCAAAAGCTATGCAAGCTATCCAAAGGCGCCGCAAGGAAAGAAGGCTAATTATTTACAAACTAACAATCTAGGAATGAAATCATGCTTAAACAGATTAAAATATCCAAAATGCACGCGATTCACCGGAGTTAAAACAACATATGTTCGGATCAACTAAGGACTTGTATGAGCAGATAACGACCGTTGCTCTGTCAAAACCGTTGCTCTGTCAAAAGGGAGGACAAAAAGGGTGGTGGCCATAATAAAGCTTGGTTGAACTAGCCTTGGCCAGCACCATCCCGAGCAACAAATTAAACAAAACAGAGTCAAATTGCCACATGCCAGCCAAACATAACACGAACAACAAAGCTACAAAGAAAGAAATAAAGAGAATAAACTACTATGTTAAGTTCTAATATACTACTACGATTACCACCTCCCCCCTCATCTACTCACTCTCCTCCTCATCCTCCTCTTCCAAGGCCACTCGGACCCGCTTCTCTTTCCTTGTATCATCCCTCAAAGGCTCAGTTGAGTCAGCGGCCTCCTCATCCTCATCTGAAGTGGTTGGCTGCTCATCCTCCATAGTGGGAACATATGGCTCATTGGAGATGTCCGAAAGCTTTGCAGCACAGTACTTTTGATACCTCATGATTTTATCCTGTTTCCTCTTCGTCCGCCGAAGGTTTGCCTCAATTCGAACTTGAGCTGCCCGAATAGCCTCACAGTTGCTCACTATAATTTCATTCCATTGCTCTTTTCGATCAGCGCCCTTTTTTGCCTCGGGTCGAGATGCTCCAGCTTTAAAAGAAGGATGGGACATTTTGGAACTTTTCCTCTCCGTGACCTTGGCAATGGATTTAAAGCACCCGTGATGACCCAGAATATCCCCCTAATCCTCTTTCACCCCAGCTTTCTCACACATCTTAGTTATCATGGCCGGGAACGGAATATTGGCATTTGATGGTCCCTTGTCCTTAAAATTAGCCATGACGTCCCAAATTCGAGCTGCCCAATCTACTTTCTCCTCTGACCGGCTAAACACAAACAACAAAGTTCCATCTTTGAGCGAGGGAGTTGCCTCTGAGCCGTGAGGGTTGAGGTTGAAATGCACAAGCTTGTTAATTAAGCGAAACACAGGTCTCAATTTACCGGAAACAAACTTATCATTTCTGTAGGAGTTGGGTTTATCAGTGAGGGCATCCCTAATTTCATCAAGAGGGTGAGACCATGCCTGACTTGGGTATGTGACAACTTCAGAGGGTGGGCGTTGGTACTCGCCCAAATAAGTGGCTATTGCAACAGGGTTCACGACTATTGCTTTTGAACCAATAGTAGAGGTAATGTGCTTTGATTTCCTATTGACCACCATATTAGAGTAAAAATTTCGAACTACACCATCACGAAAACCAGCTATAGGTCTGAAGAAAAAGTGAAGGCCTTGAGCTTTAATTACCTCAATGAATGGGTCGCCGGTGAAATCGGCCTTACGAACCCATCGCTCACAGGTCACCCCCTTCTTATTTACTGAATTCACCCAGTCGCGCTTATCACTTTCGGCCTCATCTAATTTCCGTTTCTTCTCTCGCTCCGCTGCCCGTTTCTCCCGTTCCTCAACCTCACCCGTTGCCCATTTGAGAATCGATGGCCGGCTGCCATCCATTCGGTGACTCCTGTGATACCCACGTTCCTTGACCATGACTGCCTCAACTAAAGAAATCACACAAAAATGAAAACACAACCCAAAACCACGAAATTCCAGCAGTGGGGGTTTGGGTTTCGAGATTTATGGAGAGAGGTTCGAGTTTACCTTGATGGGAGAGAGAGAGAGAGAGGATTTCGGACTGATTTGAGAAAGCCCAACTCGAATCCTCGCAATTAATGCTTCGAACTTGTTGATTTGGAGTTAGGGCTTGAAGATTGATGCGGTTTGGGGTGAGAGTTGGAGGATTTTTGGATGAGAGAGAGCAGAGAGATCATTGGGGGTTCCATCGGGTGAGAAACGAAAAAGCGTGAGAGAAGGGTTTTGGGCTTACATAGTGGCCCTAGATCGTTTTGTTTTTATTTTGAAACTTTTCCAGCGGCTACGGGTAGCAAGATTTTGGGCTACAGGTAGCAGTTCTGTCACTCCAAAATGCAAACGTTCTGTTCCCCGGCTACAGGTAACACGTTTTTTGGGCTACGGGTAGTGACTGGGGAGATTTTTCCTTTGTTCCTTCATCACCTGGATCCACTTCCAACCACTTGTACCACATCCACAACACTCCCAAATCACCTCACAACATGGAAGCACATATTTCAACCACCCAACAAACATCTGGTTACCTAAGTCTAAACTACCCCTGGAATGTCCGAAAGTCGGATACAAAAATGTACAGAAAGTTCCAGGCGCTACGGGTAGCACGTTTTTTGGGCTACGGGTAGCTGACTTGTTTTCCAATTTTTGACACAGCTACTGATAACTGGCTACGGGTAGGACCATTTTAGGACTACGGGTAGCGGCTGGACAATTTTCATTCTCCTTTGTTTAGCCGTCCGTTGTCCCACACACCCTCCGAAGCTACTATTCATTATTATTGGGACTCGGTGGTGGAGTGCCACGTGCCCTCGGGTGTACGGATACCCTTAGAGTAGATCCATGGCGTCAAAACACGCCTTATTCACGCGATTCACCTAAAAACGTCAAAAACACACCTTTCGTGCAAACTTTATTGGTGTTGTATGAACCTAAGTTGGCCATTGTATGAACCTAAGTTGTAGCAGTGATAGGCCCTATCAAACTTTCTTGGTGTTTTGAGTAACACCAATATTATGAAATGGACCAACTGGTAATGACAATTTGTAAGATATAAAAATAGGACTAAACATGAGTAGTATTAAATTGCGAAGCACGATAGTAATATTAAATTGCGAAGCACGATGGTTAAGAGGTACAAGGTAGAACAACTTAACATAACCGACAATCATAACTACACATGAGGCTTTAAGTTTTCAACCTAAGATAGCGCATGGGTGATGAACCAGTCGTACGCCTTGTGACTAATAACAACATCGAACCCATTGCCATCATGCCAATTAGGCTCCATGTCAAACATGTAGCTCTTGTATGCAACCAAAACATCTCCATGGCTTCCGCCGCCCATGGAGTGAACGTTGGTAAAATGCATGTCACCTGAAGCACCAAACTTCTTGTAGCGGTTTTCAATGTTGGGGGCCCCTACAAGCACAACAATGTCTGGGTCGTGCACAATTACAAATGCACGAACCGTGCGAACGACTTCCTTTGCTGTGGACCCAAAACATTCCCATACCATTATTTGCATAGTTGGATTGTTTGGAATGTCAGGCAAGTTGTCATCTTTTCCCCACTGCACCATCGAGCGGACATCAGCATCGGCTTGCTCCTTTGATTTTCGGGTCTCCATTTTCATTTGATGCCATCTGCCTCCGTTCCATTCCGGTGCAATTTGTAGCACCATGTAAAGCTCGTTGAAAGTGTAATTCAAGGTAATAAGGTGCGCGTCATTGAACTCTGGAATTATGTCAATGACTAACGGCTCATTTGTAGCAATGTCGTGTTGGGTGATTGGGGGATTTCCTTGTCTAGGCATTGCTTTGTTTGATGAGTTATGACATGGTGTGATGAATTTATAGATGAAGAAATCATTGTCTGCTTGGTTTTCTGACTTGTCGTTATATTAGGGTTCATGTTGGTTGAAACCAATGGACCATTCCACCAATCTACCATGAATATACACGACAATGGGAGCAGTGACAGATCATATCACAAATGCATGTTTTCTTACCCGTGACACTTGCTCTGTCAGTCCTCATATGTAGCTCCTTTCATGAAATTAAGTTGCCCATCTGGGAAATATGTTGCCCTTGCTACAAAAAGTTTTTTATTGAACGGGTCAATTAAAAACTGGTCCGATCAAGCCCTTTCTGATTATTTTTTTTGCTGATTTCTCAAGGATTCTCTTAAAATAAAATTTTTAACACATTGAGGGGCTCGGATCATCGCAATTCGATCGGAAAAGGGGAGTCCCACAAAGTAAACCCTTCCAGGATCCCTCATTGGATATAAAGTGGAATGGTCATATCACCTTTCTGTTTACTTTCCCGTGACCCATACTTGGTATGATTCCACATATGTGGCTTTTTTATGAAATTAAGTTGCCCGTTTTGTGAATTTAAGTTGCCTTGTCAGGAATATATGTTGCCCTGTGTAACGAAATAAGTTTCACCATATAGACTATGAGGGGGGCCATTGAAAAGGTCCTTCCCCCTTTTCTGCATTTGGGCCCGTGACGGTTTGCTCAGCGATTTGGTGTGTTGTCCATGGACGAAGGTCTGCAATTTATGAGAAATAAGGTCGGTGGCAGCTATTCAATAGGTCTCATAGAATCTCACTGCAAGTCTTAGGGAATCTTAGTACAAGTCTCAGGGAAATTAAGTTGCCCCTTCAGTGAAATTAAGTTGCCCAATCTGACAAATATGTTCCTGTTAATAAAAATAAGTTATACACGACGAAGGGCCAGTGAATGGTCTTATTAGCTTTCTGTTTGTCTTACCCGTGACCCTTACTCTGTCAATCCCCGTCCACATATGTTGGTCTTTTATGAAATTAAGGTCGGTGGCAGGTATTCAATAGGTCCATGAGAATCTCACTACAAATCTCAGGGAATCTCACGACAAGTCTATTACTAGGGCCAGTTGATGGTCATTTCACAATTATCATTTTTCACCCGTGACAGCAACAATGTCAGTCCACATATGTGGCTCCCTTTGTGAAAATAATATGCCCTATCTGGACTTTGTGAACAAGGAGTTTATACTATTTTCTTTTCAACGGCAGATCTTGAGCGGTCAATACCTTCGATTACAAGTGGTACGTACATATAGATGACACATATTTGCTTAAGAAATTCCTGTTCCCCAAGGATGATGACATCATTCTTCACAACTTGAATGAAGATGGCCAATCTATTGAACCTACTTGGTATGATTTTTGTGTATTAGTATACAATTTAATTTACGAAGAGTTGTTTGGCATGTTCTATATTGATTTGCCATTTTGTAAAGGTGCATGCCGATCACACCGATGGTAGTAGTCAACAGAAGTGAGGGAATTGGGACAAGATAGAGCTCCTATATTCCGAATTATAGCCCAAGGAATATAGTTGCTATTGTGAGACATTTACTTTAATGGTGAGCGAAGACAGCAACCAATGAATCCGGATAATTTATAGTCTTTCGGTAATTTAGATTGAAATAGAAAATGAAGTTAAGCGAATGTACAGCCTACAAGGGGCATACCCCAGGAGGAAAATAAAGAGAAAATCATACATTGAAAAAATTGATGTAAGGCAAGTGGCTACCTACATATATACATTTGTGGCTACAATAAGAAGGGACCGATTGGGCCATGGTAGCAAACACCAATGTAAGCCAATTAATACTAACTACACCAAACAACTAGGGAAATTTTAAAGCCAACATGGAATCCACGTGTTTGAATGCCATATAAAAGATGGGAGAGCAACAGATGGCAAACGAAGGGAAACACAAAGGTGAAGTATTGCACTGGTTGGTATAATCAACAGGTGCCGGATAGCACAACAGTAGTTGGCAGCATCAGCTTGAAACAATCAGCATCAGCAGAAGGTACTTTGCAGCAAACATTGTCACCAACAGAAATGTTCAGCTGATATAGCAGTAGCAGAAAACAGCAGCATAGAAAAGAAGCAGCAGGCTACACAAAACGTAAACACTCCACAGCCCAAGCACCAGCAATACAGTAGCAGCAGCAAGAGATAACAACCAAAAGCGCAGACAATACAAGTCAATCCACAGCTGCAACATGAGCAGCACAACTGATACATCACAAAAGTAATTAGATCACTACCAGTAATTGGCAGCCAAAATGGATCGGAAAGGTAGCTAGGACATGCCCTCTACAAAAGCATAAACAATCAAAGGGACATCCCCCCCGAAGGATAGGCCAAATTGAAATAGACATGTAGTAATTACAACGAAAGAACTATAGTACATGACATCAAAGCATGGCCATTCCATGGTAAGGTCCCATTTCAGAGAGTGATCTAGAAGAGATACAGCAAGAAAAAAGAACATATCTAAAATGTAAATTCATGCACGGAACAAGAAGAAAAAAGAAGCAGAATAAATCGCAAATTATAAAAAACAACTGAACGAAGGCAGTGATGCAACAAGAGGTAAGTTCAGAACTTCATAGTTTTAGGAAAACAGAGGTAACATAAAATTGGACCATGTCATCACTACGTGTTTTGTACTCCTTGACATGTGCAAATCACTTGCGTCTTAACCATTGTGAAGTTCATCAAATACTCTATTGTACTTTCTGACCCTAGCTAAGTAATGATACAAGAAAATCCCAATTCAAACTTAGGCCAGGCCAGATCATAAAGGCAGCAGTTAGTTCCTGAAGTTGTGCAGCAGGACACACTATCAGATTGTAGAAAACTGAATGACAAGGACTGCTGCTCATTGCTTAGTCCAGAGTACCACTCCCTAATACAATCAGTAGGATTAGATGGACTTACAACTGAAGCAATCAAGAGTTCATAACTTACCTTCACAGCTTACCAACAAGTATAACAGTAACAGCAAAAAAGTTCTCTTGGGCACATGATTCCAACAATCTCAACAGCCGATGCACAATATTGTTGCATGTCCAATTCCAACTCTGCAAATCAAGAAGATCATAGATAGATAGATATCAGAAACTACCTTGATAAAGGTAAACTATCCAACATCTTGGTACCTAATATCAGAATCATACTAGTTCAGAGTATTTGATACTACCAAGAGATCTACATGATAAGGTAGTTTTTTTTACCACCAAGCAATAAACAGGGTTACCACTTAGCAGCACCCCACCGCAGATGCGCATGCACTCAGGCAAGCAAGAAATTAATGCAGCACAAGGCAATCAAAAGGGGAAAAGAGAAGGAAAAAGAACAGAGCATCACAACAAAAGAGACTCACCAAAGAGACTGGATAATTTACACCATTGCAATTATTATAACTGTAATGGTAAAATTAAATAGAGAGAATGAACTGACATCACAAACAGGGACTCACCAACAGAAAGCTTTTGTAATGGACACTTAGATTATAAAACTTGAACGGAGCATGAAACATCCGTATTAGCCATCTCGACGTTTCATATACTTACTAGTATTTGGCATGCTTCAGTTGCTTCTTTTTTAACTACAACTGTTCTTTCAGCAGCTTCATTTTAGGAGTTTCAGAATTCATGCATATATCAGGTGGATACACAGGAGCCTCAACCAGTTTTCTAGAGGATGCAAATTCTAACATTTCCTTTTGTGGTACCTCAATCTTACGCCTATTGTCTTCTAACTGCTCAGCTAACTGATCTGCACGACATTTTTCCTCCACGGCTGCGATCATCCTCTGCTCTTCTGCTTTCCTCATCTCTGAATCTGCACGCCTCTTTTCTCTTACCGCCTTCTGTTTCTGCTCCTTGATGCCTTTGTTTACCTTTTCAGATGTTAAGTCTCATGAAACCAACTTTGATTCACCCATTTCTGGTTCTGACATCTCCAATATGAGCCCCCCTCTCCCTGTTGCATCCCGCTTCATCTCTTTATCAAAAAGGTCAGCAGACATCTTCACCGATGTTTTTGAGAATTGTTGTTCATCCATCTCCATTTGTAATTTCTCAGACCTTTGTAATTTCTCAGAATTAGAAACAATTATATCATTCACTATAAAAACCAAGGTAAGAGTAATATGCTTACTTTTATCGGCGAGGGATGACTTTCAATATCGAGTCTCGAACGTTGTTATTTTCATCCATAAAAAGATGAAGCAACAGCCTTTTTCGAATGTTAGGAATATGACGTTGTTGAAGTTCAGCAGACGGATATGTTCGACCATCCCAACGGTCAACAAACTTCATAACATAAATTCCACAATCATGGCTACAAAAAGAAAAGTGAAAGACATGAGTAAAAGGCCCAAAAGAGTCACAAAATAAGTTGCACAAGGAAGTTATGACTAACATGTTCGTTTGTTGTGGCACATCTGCATATTCAACTTTAAATATGCGGGAATCATTTCGTGTCCTTCTACTTGTCTTCTTGAGGAGTGCAAATAGATTCTTTTGCTGTAATCGAAATTGAAAACAAGTTTGTAAGTATAATACCAAGTGCGCTAATCATGAGATAATGCATAAGGTCCATAGACAGCTTACTAGAAAGTCTACTTGCTCCATTTGATCCAAGTCTTGTTTATTGTGGTTCATTGAGTCAAGAATATAAACGCGTGACTCCACAAGGGATACACACACGCAATACCAATGTTCACTTTGAAGCACAGGCAAGAAAAGCTGAAATTAATAGGCCACCATTAAGTCAAAATAAAATTGGGAGCCCACATCATCCACAATAGATTACGGTATATATTGGGAATAGTTACGTACCATGTCACATTTCAAAACGTCATAACCTAATTTACCAATGTCACAATCGTCCCGCAATACACTGCTGAACTCGTCACTTTGAGCACGAAGTAGATTGGACTGGAAAAAAATAATTCAAACACACCACAAATATAGTGAAGAAAAAAAATATGTGTATATATATATATATTGATCCATAATAAGATGGATATGTTACCGCAAAGGTTGGAGAGAAAATGTGACGTGAAGGGTGACTCTTAGTCGCTACGGCTATTTCCTTCAACATCCGCCATTCCGTAAAAGTGTACATAACCTACGTGCAGTCCAGCTTAGGACAGTTAGGCAACATTATGATAGAAATAATACAAATTCAAGTACAAAACATACCATATTAGACACAAGGCCCCTAGGTCGAAACGATTCACGTACTTCCTTGCGAGTAAGAGGCCACTTAGCCCCTTCAATACGGATCAACACCTCGCTGTTGTGCCAAAATAATTTGTTACTATACCAAAATTGGGAAAAAGATAGCATGGTTTCATAAATCTAACCGATGGTTTATCCTAGAAATCATATGGTATGTCGGAAAAAAAAAAATAAACGTACGTTAAATCATTTGTCGGTCCTGTTGTTGTAAGATAATTGATGATTGAATCTTCTTCTTCTGTAATTTTTGTTGTCTTGACATAGGGTTCTGCCAAATACGGAGATTTAATAGATGGGCTCGGCTTCACGTATCTTCGACGTTTTCTCTTTGTGGGATCAGTCGAGATTGCCACTGCTTCCTCCTTTCGCTTACAGGACGCCGACCCATCTATAATATTTGATGTCCCCCCCACCTCCCCTTCCTCCTCAATCTCATCCCCTTTCTCTTTAATCTGATCCCCCTCCTCTCCCTCCTCTTGAATCTGATCCCCCTGGTCCTCCTCCTCCCCCTCCTCCTCATATTGATGGAGTTCAAAATTTCCTCTGAATTGTGGCGAATGGCCATCATCTTGTACAGGTTCTGCCCATGGACCATCTTCAGGGCTTCCAATAACAGGGCTTCCAATAACAGGGCTTCCAATGACAGGCTCCCCCATAGCAGCATCCATTTCATGCAACCTTTTATGGTTATTCATAAATTGGCGCATGAAATCTTCGTACATATCAATGCATATCTGAAATGGTATGAAATAAACCAAAATATGAGCATATGTGAAAACTAATTAAGCCAATCTAAAAGAACCATGAATATATGAAATATCGAAACTAAACCAATACCATCACCTGATTTTTCAAATTATGGGGAGGGAATTGAGAAAAAAACGAATCCTCAATTGGCTTGTCTTCCTCCTCTTTGGAAATTCGACTATCGATCAATTCTTTTGTCCACAAGCCAATTGGAGCCTGAGGTTCATTCCCAATTTCAACATCCAATGGATGTAAGTCAAAATATATGACCTGCAAAACAAATAAGTCATAATTTTGTACTTACTACATAAACCAAAATTTGTTATTCAAAGTGTTGAATAGAATGGTAGAAAAATTAAGTAAACATACCATCAAAAGGAAGAGACTACCACCAACTCCTTCTGCCTTTCGTTGACAACCTTTGGTTAGCCGAACCTTGTAATTTCGAATCTCATTCGCCAACCAATCCAACACAAAAGCCGGCCACTTCAACGTCTTTAAGGTTTCAAAGTCGTTGGCAACCACCCCTGGGAACAACCTATTCCCCACAACTTCCTTTGTGGTGGGGCACAACAAGCATCCCAACGCAAATAGCATGTAAGCCCTTTGAAACCTCCCATCGGTATGCCCTTCCTTGATCACATTTTCCAATTTTAAGATTTCAATCCCCTTGAAACCTCCCTTAAAGTCCTCTTCAATTTTTTCCCTATGTGATTCAAGGCATTCAGTGGGCACGGGTGTTTCCCCTATTGGCATCCCTAAAACTCGTGCAACATCTTCTTCGGTTATATGAACAACAAAGCCCCTCTTAAATTCTATGCTGCATGTTTCGGGATTGAAACATTGCACCAAATGCATGGCAAAGGCTCTATGCATATGGCCGCACGTGACGTCAAGTAATGTATGAAATGGATTAGCTGCTTTAATTGCATCACATTGGTCTTGAGTCAATGTACCAATCAAGGAAACAAATTTCCTAGGGGAACACCTCGTCTTTATAATCAACTGTAAGTATAAAGAAACGGAAAATTATATTAGCATGGTAGTAATTTTGTTATCACAAAAGGAAGCACACATAGCAGGTATTGGGCAGTCATTTTCTTAGTATGGAACATTTACATGTTAAAACAATCAAAAAGCGATTTGCGATAATGAATTAAGTTGTTGTGTTAAAATGGGGCTATACTGAAATTGGATAAGACCACAATGAAAAATGATACATATTCGAAGGCATAACTACCTATATATGGACATAAATGCACATAAAGGTAAAATCCCATGATTAAGCATTTCAACTCCTAAGTACGGTACAAAGCATCGTTAGTTATTGACATACCGGCACTTTCTTCTTCTTTTTACTCTCCCTTTTACTCTTCTTCTTTGGACGGGGCGGACAATTGTCCCCCTCTTCTTGACTTGATTCGTCATCATTCACCTCCTCCTCCTCATTACCTTCCTCACTGCTTGATCCCTCATAGGTTTGATCATACTTTTTTCGCCAGTATCCCTTATGCCACCATTTCGACATGGCTGCCATCACCTACAAAGGAAATGAATATCAAATAGAAGATAAAAAAAATGGTAGTCATTACAAAAAATACAAGATCTTTCCTTCCGTTAATCCTAACCTCTGGTTGTTTTATTATATTGTCTTCTTTAAATGCTTTCTTTAAACCTCGAGTAAAATCCTTCCTGCATTTAACGAAGAATTGGGTGGTCAATACGTAAGCGGGATAACAAAAGACATCAAATATCATCTATTAAAACTCACACATAAATAGCGAAACCACTTGGTTTCCGTTGCTCCTTATGTGAACTACTTCCCTCATGACCTATCGCACCCTTCTTGACCTGCACTTTCATAGGTGGAACTACTGATTTCCTAGCTTTGGCCTTTGAACGTGCCATGATAGAGATAACTGCACATGAAACCAAGAAGTTTATGCATAAAACCATAATAAGCAACCTGTGAAGTACAAATCTTGAAAAAATGTTTGAAATCATCTTAGTTTCCTAGGGGCAGCCAAAACTATTTTAGACTTAGCCAAATTGCATTGCATTGTAAATGCAAGAAGACAATGCAATGCAATTTCAAACATTGGCATCAAGTGTTATGATTTGCAAAAATCAGCATCAAGTAAGGTGAATGAGCAGAAACAGCAGCAGAACATATCATCAGCATGATAGAACATATCATCAGCATGATAGCAAATCAGCCCGTAGCAAAAACCAGATTGGAGCTTCCAAAACAGAAAATACAGAACAACATAACAACATTTTTCAGCGCAAGGACGTTGTTAGTGGATGCTAAGGTAAGTGCATTGTTACCCAGGTTTTTAATGCAAATGGTTTCGGGTTTTCCGCTCAAAAGATGTTTACTACAGGAACATCATTACTTTTTACTAATTTGTATCATTAGTTTATATACTAATTTTTTCAGTGGGGGACAAATTTACAGTCTGCGTGGTTTTCTATATCTTTCACCTACCTTTGTCTCTGTTAAAAAATGTATTTTTTGTACGCATTTGTGGTCCCCTCTTTGACTTGTAGCGATTTAGTTGTCTTCATTAAACAGATGGCTGAAGAATTTACTGTTGAGGTACACCATTTAGGGCATTTTGTTGAGGATCCACTTCGTTACGTGGGGGGATTTGTGAACCATGTTGACAACTGTGAGCAAGATAAATGGTCCAAGTTAGAGGTTGAAGATATAGTACAAAGACTTGGTTACACTAAGTACAAGATGTTATGGTACAGAATTCATGGGCTTGGGCTAGAGGAGGGACTTAGAGTTATAGGCACTGACAAAGATGCTATGGATATGGCAACATCTGTCA
>BPLS01023149.1:0-10902 GCA_019656275.1 Rhododendron kiyosumense
CATATTACCAGCATGTTAGAAAATGGATGAAGAAGTTGACGTCATTGTACTATACTTATTACATTAATACCTATATATACTATCCTCACCAGACTTTTTACCCCTCTCATTTATAAAATATAAAATATAAAATATAAAAAATTGATCTAGAGTCCACTATAGAGAACTTGTAACCCAGTTAGTCCACTTCTAATGTTTGTAACCCTTCTAGTCCACTAATATTGTTTAGTAAGGTCTTAAGTCCATTTCTTTTAAAAAAGAAATTAAAGCAAGACAAAAATGTCCTCCTATATAAGCTGTGTTGGGAAACCGAATCTCCAAGACCCAGTAATGACGCGTACAGATTAGACAACAAAAATAAAAAACCCTACGAGGCGAAATTAGGGTTTTACCATAACTCCCTGCGACACGAACGCTGGTTGAACTTGTTGTAGCACGCCTTGCTATAAACCACGAATACTGCTCGACCGTACCTTACGATCTTCTACCGTATTCCCCACATGTCTTAGAACACGAACCGAGTGTGAACTCTTTCGTGATCTGTTTGCTCTCTCTAAGTTTGCCTCTATTTTGTGAATAATAGAAAAACATCTATTTGACCTAGAGAGTATAATGTGTATATATAGGGCTACGATAGGGGCCTAAGGAGTAATAAGTCTGGGCTCCTAGTGTAAATAAGAAAACCTAATCCCACCAGGATTCTATTTCTTATTTCACTAATTATAATTCACCCCATTACAGAATTATAATTGCACTCCCGTCCTTATCTCAATTATATTACGAGCTCCATGATATTAAATACTTATTAATCTCCCCACGTTAAGATTACAGATACCCGTTGATTAAAATAAATTACTAACAATCTCACACTTAATCAATATCTTAACTTGAGACTATCCGCTTAACTTATTTGATATGTTGGATACAAATATCCACCTGCAGGGTTTAACATAATCGAAACTTATAAGCTTACTCAAGGGGTATCATCAATCCCTACTGGGACGTGAATTCCATCAATAATTAATAGTTGTCATATACATAATATTGCGACCCAACTCACCGAGACTATTAACCATATAAAGATCTCACTCTTTAATGAATCAAAGTCAACAACATTAAATATACACCTCTAATAATTATTTTTGGATTAAGAGCATAAGTATTCATAATAACCATGAGGTTCCAATTGTCTTATAAAGTTAGTATAAAGACAATTACCTCAATGCGGTCCCAGTTCAATACACACAAAGTGTACTAGTACAATGAGTTAGAACTAGACCGTTCCCTGTAGTCAAGACAGACCTACTAAACATTGTACTACAGTCCTACCGATAGTGTGTCCAGTTCCATCTAAGACTGTGAACCATGTCTTATATTTCACAAGAACTGATGATCTGATTTTCTGTGTGTAAGCCGAACTCTACACAACAGAACATCTACTTTGTAAAATAAAAGACACACATGCACAATATACAATAATATTATGCAAACATTACCCATAAAAGATTCTCATAAAAAATGGATAAAACTAATTAATAAATAGCAATCAAATATTAATCCATTATACAAAAGCATAATTTTTAGTATAATTTTCTAACAAACTCCCACTAAGACTCAAAACCATGCTGCCACGCATCTCACTTCCATTCCCTTTACGTGACTATCAGAAGTCTTAGCTCATAAGCTATTCGTAAAAGGATCTGCTAGGTTGTTTACCGATGCGATCTTGGACATAGTTACATCACCTCACTAAACGATCTCTCGAAACAGGTGATATTTACGATCGATGTGTTTTCCTTCTTATGAGTCAATGCTCCTTAGAATTAGCAATTCCACCACTATTGTCACAATAGATGTAAAAGCTAATTGCACTTTAAAAGAATCACTTCTAGATCCATCAAGAAGTTTCTAAGCCAAAACGGCCTCATTGGCTGCTTAAAAAGCTAGCACATACTCGGCCTCCATGGTGGAATTAATCAATACACGATTGCTTGATACTCCTCCAACTTATGGCTCCACCTCCTAAGATAAACACATATCCCGAGGTAGACTTTCTGGAATCCTTATTTGACACAAAGTCTTAGTCTATGTACCCATAAGGTATCAGACTACTTGACTGGTAAACCAACATATAATCTCTAGTTCTTTTCAGATACTTGAAAATATGTTTCACAATAATCCAACGCTCTTACCCTGAATTAGACTGAAATCTACTAACCATGCCAACTGCAAAGTAAATATCAGATCTAGTACATATCATAGCATACATGAGGCTTCCTACTGCCAAGGCATAAGGAACTGCCTTCATCTTTTCCATCTCCTCAAGTATCTTACGACACTGATCCTTGGATAGGTTGATTCCATGTCTAAAAAGGGAGGAACCCTTTTTTGGAATCCTGCATGCTAAAACGAGTAAGGATCTCATCGATATAATTAACTTATGATAAGTCCAACATCCTATACTTGCGATCTCACATAAGCTTAATCCCAAGGATGTGACCGACTTCTCTCTAGTTTTTCATATCGAACTGGCTAGATAGTCACACCTTCATCGAAGACAACATTCCCACATCGTTTCCGATCAGCAGAATATCATCTATGTATAGTACCAGAAATACCACCACTTTCCGTTGCGCTTCTTGTACACACATGACTCATCTGGACATTGATCAAAATAAAAAAAACTTGATTGCTTGATCAAAACAGATGCTTTAAGATCTAGATATTTACTTGAGTCCATGAATAGACTCCTTAAGCTTGCATAACGTACCTCTTGACCCTTTACTAAGAATCCATCTGATTCCATTATGTGAATGCGTTCATCCAAATTTTTATTCAGGAATGCAGATTTCACAGTCTTTTGTCAAAAATCTGCATCTTTATCTTTTAATTCCTCATTGTAGTTACAGGGTTCAACATGTTGTTCTGCAGGAATCATATCATAAGATTCTCCCAAGAACGTATACCGATTGGGTAGGACAACAACCCTCCCACTACGATGAGGTACTAGTGTGTCAACAACTCTTTCTTGCAGTGTAACCTCCGGTTCTATTGGTGTTGAAGAAGTCTTTATCGGTCCCTATCCTCTCAATTTCTTTCGAACAATCTTGTTTCTGGGCTTACGGTCTATTTCATAGTCTTTCACTAAGTATCGAGCATTGGTGCTAACAATGACCTTCTGATTCTTAGAACTATAAAATAATCCACATTTCGTTCCTCTAAGGTACCCCACAAACAAACAAACTTATGTCCTTGATTCTAATTTATCTGCGTTTCCATTTGGCAATTGTGCTGGACTACCCCAAACCCGAACATGTTGCAGACTAAGTTTGCGCCCAGTCCACAGTTCTATGGGTGTAGATGGTACTGACTTAGATGGTACCAAGTTAAGAATGTATATTACTGTTTCTAGTGCATGTCCCCAAAACGAAATTGGTAAATCTGAATAACTCATCATTGATCTCACCATATCTATAAGAGTCGTATTCCTTCTTTCTGCTAAACCATTTTGACGTGGATACTTGGTACTGAAAACTGGGACGTAATCTCTTCAGCTAACAAGTACTCCCTAAACTCTCCCAAGAGGTATTCGCCACCACGATCAGATCGCAGTGTCTTACGACATTTACCTAGATGCTTCACCTTTTTCGCCCTATACTCCTTAAATTTCTCAAAGTATTCAGACTTACGGTGCATCAAATAAATGTAAATATTGAGTAATTATCAATCAAAGTGATGAAATTCTTAAAACTACCTCTTGCTTGGACATTCAAGGGTCTACACAAATTAGAATGAACCAATTTCAATGGCTCTTTGGCTCTATAACCTTTTATTGATAAAAAAAATCTTTTGGTCATCTTACCTTCTAAATAGAATTCACAGACTAGAAATTCCTCAACTTTCAATGAACCTAAAGGTCCATCCTGACTAGTCTAAAAAACCTATTCAGACTAATATGACCAAGGCATAAGTGCCAAAGCTACATTTGATTCAATTTAGAAAGCTCATTTCTCTTACATGGCATATCATTAGTGTTATTCAATTTATGCAGTTGCACCGTAGGAAATAAAGGATTAATAAAGGAGAGATTATCCGCCAATGAACCAGAATAGATAAAACGTTTATTTAACTTAATAACCACAAAGTTACTAAAATAAACCAAATATCCATCTTTAATCAACTTAGAAACTGAAACCAAGTCTCTTCTAAGTATGAGAACATAAAGACAATCTCTCAAAATTAAACTCCTACTATTAGTAAAATTTAAAATAACATTTCCTACTACAACTGCTGCCACTCTCGTAGCATTACCCATGTGTAGATAAATCTCTCAATCACTGAGTCTTTTGGTTTCCTTGAACCCATGCAATAAATTGCAAATATAATTAGTGATTCACGTATCTACACATGCTTCGTTTATCTTCCGGTGCAGAAGAATATTACCCCAAGCGTAGGGTTTGAATATCGATGAAGCAAAATAATCCGGAGAAGTCCGGGATCGTACCCAAGGGAATTAGTTTATGGCTTGCCTCGGATTTGTAGATGCAAGTAAGGATTTCGACTTTTAGCCAGTCAACTTGGTTTTACTTTGAACGGTGGAATTAAAATGGCTAAATTAAGAACGAATTAACTAGGAAAAAGATAGGTTAGGTCTAGGAATCCTAGCACTCATGACTTGGGCTAAATCACATTTTTCACCAATTCACGCGATTTAAAATACACAATTGTAGGTATCAAAACCGGGAAAAAGAGATCCGATTATCAAGCTAGCTCTAGAACTCATTTGGTGAACCCCTCGAGCGACAGAGCTCTAAGCATCATGTGTGGTAGGTAGGCGAAGCTCCTACCTACACATGATCAAAGAGGTTAACACCTCGGTAATTCGCCAAATGAATCCGAACCCCACATTAATTTTCAAATCTAGAAATTAAAGCCTTATTGGTGAAAAACGCAATTTTCGCCCAAGCCACGGGATGCTAATCATCTCATGACCCAACCCTTGAAATTACTCACACATATCTATGAAGATAAGAGCAAGCGAAAATTGACTAAGCATAATTGAAAAGACAAGACTAGAAATAAAATGGATCAAACGATAGATCGGAAGAAGAGTAACAACTTTAATTAAGGCAAAAATATCAAAAACTAACAATTAAAGACAGAAATTGAAATATTCAAAGCTGGAAAATTAAGAACACTCAAGAACAATTTGAATCTAATCCTAGATCTAGAAAAGATGGGTACACATTTCTGTCCAAATCGTGCAATAATGACATAATAGGGTATTTATATCGCTCCTATTTTGCGCACAGAATATTCGCCAAGATGCCCTGAAGATCTCCTCCTAAAGCCCTCGGCATCGATGGAGAAGGGCTTAAGTTGCGCCACTAAGGGGCTCGGCATCGATGTAAAGAATTATATCCCATCTATGCCGAGGTCAATAAGGAACTGGTGCACTAATGGGCTCGGCATCGATGTCAAATTCGGCATCCCATCGATGCCTAAGCTGGTAAGGGTTTTGGGGCACTAATGGCCTTGGCATCGATGTCAAATTTGGCATCCCATCGATACCGAGCTCAATAGTGGAGCTGTGCCTTGATCTTGCCTTGGCCATGCTCGAGCGTCGCCTGGTCTTGCCTTGGCGCCGGCTGCTTCTGCCTTGGCAATGGCTTCTTCTGCCCGGGCTGTTCCTCTTGCTTTGGCTCTGCCTTGGCGTTGCTCAACCGTCGGTCACGCCTTAGCCTTGGCCTCGCCTTGCTCAGCCTTGACGTCGGGTAACTTTTGCCTGAGATGCGCCTTGGCGATGGTCTTCTGCCTAGGCTCTGCCTGAGCTGCGCCTTGGCCGTCGGGCAACTTCAGGCCATGACATGCCTTAAGTCTTTAAAGCTCCTTATTAAGCGATTCTCCTACAAAACAAAACAAACAAACTCTACGAGACAACTAAGTTAAAAACAACTAATTAATGAGTAAATTAAACTAAACCTAGACACTAGCGCGCCCTTTCATTACATTTCTGGGTGCTTATCACGCCCCCCAACTTAAGGTTTGCTAGTCTCTAGCAAATAACATACGAAAAATTTAAAAACTAACAACCTTGCAATCTATTCCGCTATCATAACTTAGAACATGCTCAACATTACCAACTAGTAAGAGTTCAACAATCCGGCTTTTTATTTCATTTCTACAATTCACAATTTCAGCATCCAACTAAACAAGCTAAGTATCAAGCAAGTCTAAGAGCAAGCTAAAAAGGTTTGTGTCCTCGAACAATGGGAGGATACGGGACACAAAACTTGCGAGTTCAGACTAAACCATATCCACTGGTGAAGTGCTTGACAAACAGGCAATAGTGAACAAGAAATACTATGCCTCAAGAAACTACAGCACTTTATTCAACAGAATTAAACACAAGCAGATGAAATTTGGATAACGAAAGGAAAGCATGCCATTAACTAATTATGCAACCATCAGACAGTCAATCATAAAGGAATCCAGGCGCACAAAAGATCAACTAAGGACTTTTTCAGCTTGTAATGACATTGGTTACAAAGGGAAGGGACTACAAAATAGTGTAGTGGCCATATGCTAGCAAGGTTCATCTACCCTTGGCCACTACCGACCCTAAACTACCCAAGATATGACCACACGCCGGCTAAACACCAAACAAGGTTACGAAGAAGGAATAAAGAAAAACTACGAAATAAGGCCTACTAAAACTACTACCACCGACTCTATCACATCTAGTCACCATCCTCATCCGACTTCCCACGGTATTAAGCCTTGAGCTTCCCCTTTCCATCGTATTCTTTCTCATCCGAAATGAATGCTAACCCATAAGTCAAACCAATTCGTTTATCAAAGTATTCAACACTTTTTCAAATCCGCTTTTGTTCTTTCATAACATTTCTTTGAGGAATAGGGTCATTTGAAGAAGAGATTAGTAGCGAGAGAGATTGATGAGCCAATTTTGGGGCTTTTTGGAGAGGGAGATGAAAGTTTAGGGCTTTAACTTTTGTAGTGAGAGAGGAAAGATAGGGAATAAAGTAACAATTTTTGGCCTTTTCGCATTCCAACCACTCCTATCACATTCACACCACCCCCAAATCTCCTTGAATCATTGAAAATCATTATCACGCAACCCTCCAAACATCCGGCCACCTAGGTTAAAGCAAAGAACGGGAAACAGACTAGGATGCAAAATAGGACTAGGTGACACATATGTGGTATGATCATGCAAAGAATGCCTTGTATCCTTTTCTAAGTGCGCTTTGAATTCCAAAATGATTGAAAATCGACAATTAAACACAATTAGGCATGGACATGCGATTATTCACCTAACTACAAGCATTTTATTGAAAAGGTGGGGATATGGACCAAAGCTTGCTCAAAAACTTGCTCAAAACTTAACCCATTCAATTTTCAACTAAGCATGCAATTTGAGAAGCACCCAAAAATTCTTAGGATTGCTACGAACTCTTGCCAACTAAAAATGATTGAGCATGCAACAAGTCATGAACAAAACTAAAAACTATGATAAAAGGAAATATTTGCAAGTAAAAACCTTTTATTTATTTTTGAAATTTTGAATTTTCTCATTTTTTTGGATTTTTACAATTTCTATTGTTTTTGGACTTTCAATTTGAACACAAAACATAAAAATGAAACAAAATGCAACACAAAAAGCACAAAAATCAAACAAATGGCACATAAGCTAACCCCTCCCCCCAACTTAAAGCGATGCTATGCCCTCATTGCATTAGGAACAAGAGCGAAGAAAGGAAGAGTGCGCGAATGTACCGTCCAAGGGGAATGTCAACCCCTAAATACCTCGACCAAGTTGGAGGATTTTATGTCAATGTTTTGCTCCAGCCAGATTAGATACTTCCAGGGTTCACTCCTTCGGTTCTACCAACTCGGAACCATAGCTAGTCACACAGGGCCATATCCAAAGCTTTATCGGACTAACAACCGCGGCACTTAGCCGCACCCATGCTTAGGGCTCCTGAATGCCTCACTCACTCCGGCTTTAGACCCAATCCACCAAGGCTGGTGTGGTAGCACATAAACCCTGCAGAAGACTTAAGAGAACGACCTTCCACAAAACAATTGACATTAGAACCATCGGCCCGTGTTATCCGGCTTCAAACCAAACAAAGATGAAAGGACAGAAAATAACAGAACATAAAGAACATGCAAAGAACAAATCAAAACATGCAAAACAAAATAAAATGCACCACTCGATCATTACGCGATCGCACGAGTCATACTTTTCTTCCCATTTCTTACCGGTGGGGTAAGTAATAGGTGGCTATACTAGACCGTTGAACATGCGTTATGCTAGCGCCCGTAATAAAATCTATCGCTTGACCTCGCCAAACAATCAAGTTCAGCGTCCCCTAGGATCAAAAACAAGCAAGGACAAGATACAACCTAGCGTGCACTCAAGGCAATATCAAACCTCACTCACAAACCTAAGTTGCCTCCGATTAGGGGCAATCGCGGAGTGCATGGATCATTAACGATAGACTATTACAAAGAAAAGCTAATGAAAGCCCTTTTTACACTAACACATTAGTGTTATCTTTTCATGTGATTTATCTCCAAGATTTTATTCGATGCAAAACAAAATGACAAAACCTACAAAACACAAAGCATGCATAGCTAAACAAAAGCGAACAACGCAAGAAGGAAAAACAACATAGAACATGCATAACTAAACAAAAGATGCGAAGCAAAAAGGAAAAACAAGTATGCCATCGAGAGAGAGAGAACGAAAAATTAGAGAGAAAAATAAAGAGAGGGTTTAGCCACACGTGGGCTACGAACACTTAGCATGCCATTAAGAACTATTAGAATAAACAGAGCACCCCATGCTACACTCTTTGCCAAAAATTGAACTCGACCATGCCATAAGATAAGATACTTTGAGTAAAGCAATTGCTGAATTCGTTTTAAAAACTTAAGTTCCTCTAAGTGCATAGCCCAAACCAAATCAATTTTCAAGTTGTTGACAAAATCTACAATAAAAGGATGATAAACCACAAGATAATTGCCAGCACCAAGAAAATCAATATGTTCTATGATTGGTAACTTCTCAAGAATAGGCTCACATGGATCGTGTTTTTCTATCAAAGAGTATAAGAAATTTACCTCAGCATCCATCTCTTTAGCTGTGAGAAGATCAAGGCACGGAGGATTTGAAAAGACAACTTCAGTGGTTAGATATTTCCCCCCTGGATCATCACATAGAGGGGAATCCAAAAGAGAAGAACTCTGGTCCTCAGTTTCATCAATAGGCTCATCACTCCATGTAGACTCTGAGGAGCTGTCACAATCTAAACTAACAGTTTCCACCAAGATATGCGGCTTAATTTCCCCTTCCATGGCATCCAAGTTGGAATCCTCAAAATTTTCAGTCAACTTACAAAATTGGAGCTTTTGGGCTAATTTATCAAGGTAATCCCAACCATCTTCAGCGTTTTTATCCAGAAATTCATCATTGGACATAAAATCAACTTGACATGTCTTAGGATTTAAACCATGGCAAAAGATAGCCAGAAGACTGCCAAGCTCACAATTAAAACTTGACCAAGAGAATACGGAACCTTTAAATCGCTCCCAGTATTGAGAAAAAGACTCATCATCTAGTTGATAGAAATGAGATAGTTCTTGTAAAAGCATATGAGTCTCATATGAGGGAGAGAAAGTTTTGAAAAATTGTTCTATAATCTCTTGCCATGTCAATCCTGGACTCAGAGAATAAAACCAATTTTGAGCACTATCACGCAAAGAGGCTGGGAATACTTGTAAAATAGCCCTTTCATCATTAGCAAAAACTTTCTCAAGATCATCAATATGCGAAAATGGATTTTCTGAGGCCAAGCCATAAAATATAGGAATTGACACTGAGCAGTCAAATTGTTTTGCATACCCTTCATAGCTCCTTGCAAAATAGGCCATAGTCCCCCTTGCTACTCAGAGTAAACAGGCATACACAAAAACAAATACTAACTACCACCAGCAAGCTCACAGACTGGAGGGGCTATGCCGCCACCTCAACTTCAACAATCAAGATATGCGAGGGGTTATGCCACCACCTCGGCTAAGCAATGCAATCAAATTAAACTAACTAACTAAATTAACTAAGCTAAGATAACTCGATATTTAGTTAGGCTTCGTTACACCTCAAGTTTAGTAGAACCAGGTTAAAGGTATCCACCCAACTAAATATGAGCTACTAACGCATAAACTAACACATAAACTACTAAACTACTACTAAGAGACGAAAACGAGATACTTACAGTGGTTTGTCGAACCTCCAAGAAAGCCATAATAAGAAATCCCCGGCAACGGCGCCAAAAATGCTTCGATATCTTCCGGTGCAGAAGAATATTACCCCAAGCATAGGGTTTGAATATCGATGAAGCAAAATAATCCGGAGAAGTCCGGGATCGTACCCAAGGGAATTAGTTTATGGCTTGCCTCGGATTTGTAGATGCAAGTAAGGATTTCGACTTTTAGCCAGTCAACTTGGTTTTACTTTGAACGGTGGAATTAAAATGGCTAAATTAAGAACGAATTAACTAGGAAAAAGATAGGTTAGGTCTAGGAATCCTAGCACTCATGACTTGGGCTAAATCACATTTTTCACCAATTCACGCGATTTAAAATACACAATTATAGGTATCAAAACCGGGAAAAAGAGATCCGATTATCAAGCTAGCTCTAGAACTCATTTGGTGAACCCCTCGAGCGACAGAGCTCTAAGCATCATGTGTGGTAGGTAGGCGAAGCTCCTACCTACACATGATCAAAGAGGTTAACACCTCGGTAATTCGCCAAATGAATCCGAACCCCACATTAATTTTCAAATCTAGAAATTAAAGCCTTATTGGTGAAAAA
>BPLS01023160.1:0-11314 GCA_019656275.1 Rhododendron kiyosumense
GCACACAATCATTTGCCATTTGATTGAGCTAATTCAGCCCAAACACTGTCCCCATCTCCCTACATCAATTTGTACAAGATCATCACTCATTTAGAGCCCATTTGAGAGCCTAATTATTAGTGCATTTTATATTTTGGATTGTGAGTTATTAATTTTGTGTTGCGGCCATAATGATCTCGTTATTTTATTTTTTTAATTTTTTTTCAGTTTATCAACATTCTGCGTCACATCTATACACATGAACTGAGAGATGGGTGATTTACCTTTGTCCTTATGGCTTCCGCAGCAAAACCCGTAGCAGTAGATAAAAGCCCCATTTATCCCAAAATAGAAAAAAATAGATGGTTTGAATCTGTCAATTATTTTTTAAGTTAAACTGTCCACAGTCGTTCAATTTTTCGTCTAAAACTCAACGTTTAACATACCTATTGATATTCGGACAAACTGATTTTTTTCCTGAACACATTATTTTATAAGTCTTACAAGATGTACGATTTGAATTACCTAAAAAAATGTGTGAAGAGAACCCACGGGGATGGCGGAAAACCCCCATTTTTTGGCTCATCCGGATAGAATTTACACTCATAGAGCAAACCACTACCTCTCCATTCCTCCTGGTATGAGTGCCGTCCTTCATCCCCAAGCTACGGAAACGGAAAAAATCTAGACGGCCACGAAGGAGTTACATGGCTTGAGTTCGATGGTGTTTTGAAGAAAAGCGGCGGCAACGGTGCTACCAGGGCACGACAGCGAAACGACCACGCATTCTTTGTCGCATTTGGGTGGTAGTCACGGGCAACCTGAAGGTGGGTACGTAAAGAGGAGACATTAAGATGGCTAAAGGGTTAATGAAGCACAGAAGTGGCGGTCATGGTGAATCTGGGTATGGTGAGTACTTTAAGATGGCTGAAGGGTTCTCAAAGAACTAAATAACAATAACAACCAAAACAACGGCCTTAATTATAACAATAAATGATTTACTGAAGTTCGTTACATTTAATTTACTGGGTAACATAATCGCAAAACATGTTTATATTATAAAATTTTTACACATTTTTTCAACTAAACCACGGTTAAACATTTTAAAATAAATAAAAAAATTAAAAAAACAGGCAAGTCGGGAGATAGGTGGGACAGGTGGCGTACTATTATGCTTCTAGAGGTTATTGTTATAAGAATATGAGTCGTGTCCCAGATGAATAAATATGAGAAATCCTTGGAAGAAAAAGTACATACAAATTCCAGAAGGACTTGGATTTGTCTTTCCATACGGTAATACAACTAGGGCTCCTCTAGGACCACGAATAGGGCTGGCCCAGGAGGCCTGGTCCAAGAGCCTCTGATCAAAAGCAGTTCCAAATTCGGGGGCCTAAAAGATGTTTGGTTCACTACAAATATGAAAATGTTACAACCATTCACCAGATGCCTGACTGGTATTGCGGTAAATAATAAAGGGGTGTTTGGATGGCCCATTTTCCCATTTTCCGTTTCTCCTTTTCCTGTTTTAGCTGTTTGGCTAACAATCCCAAAATCCATTCCATGAGAATGAATTCTCTAATTTGAAGAATGGAGAAGAGAAGGGAAAAAGAGGTTCATAGGAGCTTTTCTCATTCTCTTTTTCACATTTTTGTTTTCCAGCCGAGGCAAAAGATGGCCATGCCCTCTCCGTTTGTACATTACACCCATGCCCTCTCCGCACGTCAGCACATGCTTCCTGCCAAGTGCCAAGTGTCATGTGTCATGAGCTAAATATAAGGGAAAATTCCTACAGCATAAGTATAACGTTTAGAAGTTTTTCTTTATTAGAAATAGCAGAATAACAAATTAACAAATTTTATGGAAAAAATTCTAGAGGTAAGTTTCTGGGAAAACATAGAGTGAAAGAAATCAAAAGTACTTTGATTGCAAAAACCTTATTAGTGTTCTTGTTCTTTTGCAATTACTTCAATTTAACTTAATTGTTATTTTAATTTAAAAGTCAAAACATTGACGGAGGAAAGTAAGAACAAAAAATACTTGAAACAATAAAAACATAATTAAAAATAGTTCGAGACTTTTAATTAATCAAAAATAAATCAATTTCAAGATAGAAAAATTTTAAAAATTGATTACAACATTATTTATACAAATTATACACCATTATTTATAACCAGGGGTAATATAGTAAAAAATCAATCCCTAATGCATTTTCATTCCATATCTGCCAAACACTACTCCTATTGAAATTTGGAACACTTAATTTTTTAACTATATTTAAAAATGACAGTTTATATATTTAAAAATATAGTTAAAAAATTAAGTGTTCCAAATTTCAATCCGTTTAAACCAATGGAAAGATTTTAGTTTCCTAATCATTTTATCCTAAATGGCCATAATTAAATTTTGACTTTAGGGCTCTCGTTGATTAGCCCTAAGAGATATTTGATTCTACGAGTTCAAAATTTCATAATGACCATTAAAGATAAAATGATAAAAAAAATAAGATCTTTCCACCAATTCAACCGGATTGAAAATTGGAACAATAAAATAATTTTAAATAAATAAAAAAGAAAAAAGATACAGAGTATAAACATTAGTATTAATTAAATAAAGAAAAAATAAAATAGGTTCAGATATTTTTTGCCCAAGCGGGGTATTATTAATAACCGGGGCAACATAGTAAAAAACCAATCCATAATTCATTTTCATTCTATATCTTCCAAACACTACTCTTACTGCAAAATGCATTCTGCACATATCGTCCAAACACTCTATCAAATACAAAATACATTCTGATCATAATCCCAAAAGCCAAAAAAGCAAAAAGTGACAAATGAAAAGCCAAAAAGTTGGCTCCCAAACACCCCCTAAATATGCATTCATCTATGCGCTTCGTGGAATGTTAAAGTCTTTGAAAGTTGTTTTTTGTATTGAGAGCAAGTTTATCAGGTTGTTCAAAATAGCTATAAAGCTATTTTAGCTTCCGAAAATGAGAAAAATAGTCATACAGCAGTGTAGGTAAACATGGAGCTAATTTGGCTCCATCCACAGTTGTAAGCTAAAAATAGCTTACAACTATTCACAAGCAATTAATTTTTTTATTGTTTCCTCTCTCTCCCCCCTTCTCTCTCTCTCATATTATAATAATAGAATAAAGAAAAAAGTTGAAAAAATGTGTATTTTAATAGAGAGTAGGTTAAATAGATAGTGTTTGTGTAGTGTTGAAAGAAATGTGAGTAGGTAAAATAAAAAATGTACACTGTTCACAAGTTTTTTTGACTAAACATTGGTAAACTTGCTCTGAATTGGCCCAGTCTCCCCATATTAGCTAAATTCTAGCGATTGGATTTTGTCTAAGTTATTTTTTGGGAAAATGACGGCCCAGGACGTGTTTTGATAATTACTACATTTTAAGGACATGCTAAGAACATTTGTTATGAACAAAATGTCCTTGTCGGGGATTAATTATTAAAACACGTTCGTTTTTTTTTTTTGCTCGGCAAACGAAACATTTTATAAATCTCGAAATGGGTACATCGAGGGAGAGAAAATTAGGAGAGGAGTACAAAATACTATTCCAACCAAGGTTGGATAGGTAAAACGCCTAAATTTTCACTACAACTTTACTTTCCGAATCCCATCTAGATATCCTTTGAAGTCCTCTATTGTGTAAATCTTAATGTCAAATTTGGCCTTTATCCACATGGCTACTCTAGTTTTGACAAGATACACAACCTCCCATGCCTGTGCTGAACCATTGTTGAAATGACCCCATTCCTCATTATTAAAACACGTTATTGACCGTCATTTTCCCTTATTTTTTAAAACCATTTTATTTATTTGTTCCTGAAATAGTAAATAATATTGAGGGCCCATATTCGGGGATCTTTGGGCTGGCCCTGATCACGAATCCTTGATTTTTAATAAACTCTCACTATCTTTGAGTTTTTTTTTTTGCATGTTCTGATGAATTACAAGCATTACAGTTTAAGGGTTCTTCTGAATTATTATCAACTTTATTCACTTTCCCTCGTTTTTCTGAAAACGAAGTCAAATTCTTACTCCTCTGTTTGTAAACAAATTTTATTAAAAAGTCTGAAGTTCTACAAAATAAGATAACGTTGACCTTAAATTTTTTTTTTTAGAAATCGATAGCGTTGACCTTAAATGGTCCCATGAAAAAAAAAACACAATGAAGATTGAACTCTAGAGTTCCTATAGTCCTATTAGACGAATGGCGGAAATCACGAATGTCAGAGTTTTCAATGGGTTAGAGCATGTACATAAGAGCAAGTGTATCAGTTGAGCTAAAAAGGATTTTTAGCTATTTTGAAGAGAAAAAGCACAAAAAAACAGACTGCACCAAATGAGGTAAAAAGGGAGGTAAAAAGGATTTATGAACAGTTGTTCGGTACTTCTAACTAAGCACTGTTCAAAAGCCAGCCTTTATTTTATTGTTTCTTCCCCTCTCTCCTCCCTCATCTCTCTCTTCTTGATCGTGAACTCAATCTGCTCGCTGACTGAAGTCGTTGAGTCCAGCCACTTCCGGCCATCTCCTCCAACTCCGGGCCATCTCTTTCTCTGACGCCAACGTTGACATATCGCCGACGGATCCATACTCCGAGTTTGACAGATTTCGTCCCTCCCAAATCTAACCTTCCTTCTCCCCTCCATGGATCTAAACAAGTTCCAACAGAGTGGTGGTGTTCCACCGGCGATAGCGGTGGATTTCGAGTTCAATGGCAGCTCCAACGTTGCGGATCAAAGTTTTGGTGTAGACCCATCTAAAACCCCATATTTTTCTACCCAAATCTCTTAATCAACCACACCAATCTCACCCCACCCAAAACCCAACAACTTTCTTACCATTTCCTACACGCAAATTGAACAACACCAATCCAGTTTCCCACCTCAGGCAAAAAGGCACAACTCAGGTGGTCTTGAACAGTCGCCGGCGAAATGGAACAAAACCAACGGGGGGGTAATCGACAACTATGTGTGTATAGAAATGTTGAGTAATAGTATTTTAATGGGATAGAGAAGGTTATAGAGAATACTGGTGGAGCATGAAAGGAAAAAGAGACTAGCAAAAATACAATTTTACACTGTTTAATAGTTAGTTTACATAAGTCTTGGTGTACATGCTCTAAGAATCGGTAAAGAGGCATTTGAGCTATTATAGCTCACCAAAATGAGAGAAATTGTTCAACACCAGTCTCTGTAAACACTTCGGTAGAAAAGCTCAAGCCCCTGTAACTCTCTCTCTGTCTCTCGCTCTCTCTCCTTTTGGAGAGATACTGTTCACAAGCAAACGAGTAATTTATTAATTCCCCTCCCCCCCCCCTTCTTTCTCTCTCTCTGCAAATGAGAATTTTGGCAAGGATCTGATCTACCGTCGTTTGGATTTCTGTCGAGTACGATTTTCTATTGTCTTCGCCATTTCTCGCTCAATCTCTCGTCATTCTTCAACCTTCTTCGTCCTTTCCAGTTGATTGACGATTTTGTTTTGGGGATGTGGGTTTTAAAGCGACGATAAACGTCGATCTCCAGTGACGAGGTCCGGTGTTGTCGACGATTGATGTGGGTTTTAACAAGCAGAAGAAGAAAACATATATATCTACAGGTGTGTGGGTGTATATGCATATATCAGTGACTATATATGCACCCTCATTGAAGGATATGGAGAAAATATTAAAGGATATGGATATGTTTCAATGATAGTTGAAGGATATGGAGAAAATAGTTGAGAGACTGGTGGAGGGTGGGAGAGGGTGGGAGAAAAAGTGGATAGGTAGAATAGAAATTATGCCTTTTTCATTAGGTATTTTTGCTAACATTGCTGTACATGCTCTTACAATCTAATTACTAGTAATTAAGGACATTTTGGGTAGATAATTTTAAATGTCAGTTTTCGAACTTGTATCAATTGCCAGGATTAAGAGATAAACTTTTTCACGGAATTGTTCACGGAGTGGCGTAATCTCATCCGTCCATTTGCGCAATCAATGACTGAGATTTCGTTTGTAATTATGACCTGTCCCAATTAATTATTACCGGTCATAATAGGTTTTTAATCTGATTCGTCCAAAAATAATTTTGAAGTTTATTTGTAATTGAGCTCCGTAACTCCGTCTTTACGGCGCAAGCCCAAGATTCAATTGGTTTTCAAATAATCGTATTCTCTCTTCAATAATTTAATAAAAGCGTGCTTCTAGAACCAGCTCCCGTTCTCGACAAAATACTACTCCTATAAAAACCAGGTTCTAGACCCGCGCTTCATGCATTGCCAACTCTCTCTCCTCTCCTCTCCTCTAGGGTTAGGGTCCCGAAACAGATCAAAACCATAAGAAAAGCCAAGAACCAAAAGCAAGCAAGAAGAAGAAGATTATCAAACTATGGGTAACCCAGAACTCCCAACCCCCTTAGTAATCGACATCCTCTCAAGGCTCCCAATCAAAACCCTCTTCGATTTCCGCCGCGTTTGCAAGGACTGGCTCTCTCTCATCTCCGACCCTTACCTCGCCAATCTCCATCTCTCTAAATCACAACCCAGTCTCCTGCTCAAACCCGCTGACCCAAAAGAAACAGAGTTGAAATTGGTCGACCTCCATATCAGTCCCTCCCCTCCTCCTCGTAAACCCCGTATGGAATTGCTCACCACAATCAAACTCCCAAAGGCCAGCATTCCAAGCAACATAATTGGCTCCTGCAATGGATTGTTGTGCTTGGGCTTTGTAGGAAAGGTCAAAATTATTTCAGTTGACCAGGTCAGAGCTTTGACCACCGTATCAGAAGAAGACATGTGGCACCTGCAGATGAGTGACACGCAGCATATAGAGTCGCGATAGACAGGATGGCGCTTATCACAGATGCAAACCACTTTCATCAACTGGTAGGCTTGCGCCAGGCGGACTCACGACCAGACAAGCTACCGCGGATGGACAGGGCCGCGGACATGTAGAGCCGCGGTAGGCTCACCGACATGCAGGGCCGCAGTAGGCCTGCGGACATACAGGGTTGCGATAGGGCCGCGGACCGACAGGGCCGCGGCAGACTCCCGCGGACAGGGCCGTGATCGGCCAGCGGATGGGCAAGATGGGCCAAGCAAAGGTTTTGGTCTTTGCCTATAAATATCAGTGCTAGTATTAATAGCCTGGGCAGAGGAGGCAGACAGAGAGGGACACACAGATTTCTAGAGAGAGAGAGAGTCATCTCCTCTAGAGAAAGAAGACAGATTTTCAGAGAGAGGGAGAGACCATCTCCTTGGGAGAAATAATGGAACTACGTTCGACCTGATTCCCGGTACACCGGGATACGTAGGCAGCCCTGATGATTCGGGCACGGTCGCACATTTTATGTCTCTTCCGTCCCTTCATTCTAAACACTAACCATTCTTTACCTCTCCAGCACATTTTATTCTCAAGAATATTCTGGGCTCTGTTTTGAACCCCGTGGAGAACAGTCAAGATTTTCCACTGCTCCTACATAGGCGACTCTGCTGGGGAGGTGGATTGGTTGGCTGTTTAGTTTCAGAGCTATTTGGTTTCAGAGCTGTTTTGCAAGAATCACTTGTAAATACAGAGCATAAGAACCAACAGGCGTAGATCTACAGATCCAGAACAGAAGAACGAGAGGCGGCCTTGTTTTCTAGATTTTTGTGGTTATTCTCTCAACCGCAAAAATCTATGGGAGCAACATTACTTGAAGATGTCTGCGCTTACCGATGCCTAAAGATTCTCGTGCTGAATTTTGTCCTCGAACCACTCATCAAAACCCTCTATTGAGAGGGAGAGGTCAGATCCATTGCCTGATTACTTTATAAAAAAAAAAAGAGAAAAGAAAAGGAGGTTCGTACCCTTATTCTGGGGGCTCGCGCCTCCTGCTTAAAAGATTTTCAGAATATGTTTATTTAAAGAAAGAGAATCTTGAAAGACAGTCCCTTATTCACGTTTATGTTTAAATTTTTATGCCACGCGGACCCACTTGTTTGTTTGCTATTGCTCTACATTTTTGAATTTTATTCTAAATCGCAAATATGTGGTCTGAGCATGTGCCACGCAATTGAGGAGAGAGATCATCATCATCATCTCCACTACAACCCACCACCGGTTGACTGTATGCGTTGGAGTGACGCGACCTTAAAGTTTTTTGTGAGATCTAAATCAATCCGCCAGAAGCAATCTACAGTGAGCATGCCGCGTGGGTCACTTCCAATCATCGGGGTCAGTTCGTAATTAATTATCACAGCGACAGTTGTTGACACCGCGACGACGAAGTAACCGCGGAAGGCAAACCAAGCTCAAGCGAACAGCCACGGGAGTCACTACCAACAGCGGGGATGATCGCCAAAAAATTGGCCCGACGCAATGACCACGGCAGAGAACAACCCGTTGCAGCTCAGCCCCCGCGAAGTTCGTATAACCCGTGGGAGCAGCGGGCATGCCGCGAGAATCAACCCCAACCGCAGAGCTCGCTCGATCAAGATGGTCTTCCCTCCTTAATTCACTCTTATTTTCGAAAGTCAGCGAGGAAGCAATGAAGCCGTGGCCACGGGAAACACCCTCGTTTTCAAGCCCATAATCAACCGAGTCAACCTAGCGGAAACAAATCGGACAGGCTAACTCATCTCTTTTGCCGTGAGAGACAAATTAAGCCATGAAAATTACTCTGAGGTGAATACGTCATGGAAAACAGTCCGAGCCGCGGGGATCACTGCGGAAGATCAACCCAGTCGCGGGAACCATCGCGGAGGTGAACGCACCACGATGATTAGTCCGAGCCGCGGGGATTACCGCGGAAGGACAACATGAAGGACCACTGCGGGTTCAAACCTTCCGCGGGCAGGCGTCACTCCGAAGTGCACTAACTAGACCACGTCGCGCGACTCGTTGCTCATCCTCGCAAAGTTCACATGCCGCCGGTAGCATTTCCTACCATTTCTCTACATTGTGGGTTTAACAATAACAGACCAACACGACGACGAAAGCGCCGCGAACGCTGGAATTAATTCTTTGCGAACATGCCGGAATGGTCACCCCGCGGAAGCCACCGCGGAGGTGAATACTGAAAGCAAGACATCCCCTACAAAGAGGAATATCGCGGAAGCCACCGCGGAGGTGAATACTGAAAGCAAGACATCCCCTACAAAGAGGAATATCACGGAAGCCGCCGCGGAGCCGAGTTTATGCATGAACTATCATAAAAAAGAAAAAGAAAAAAAAGAGAGGAATATAATTGTGGCGAGCATGCCGTGAGGTCAAAGTCCAGCTGTTGGAGCGGAATGTGTCGCGGGAGCGAGCCGTCATTACGAGTCGCACCTGATGGCGAGACTTTTATTGGCTGTACGCAAAATTTGGCTCATAGGGTTATGAACAATTCTCCAACCTAAGCAAAGACTGGTGCACAACCGCGGGAGTGGCAAACCCGTCGCGGGAATTACTCCAAGGTCGACAAGATCACCTCCGCAAGAGATATAACGCAAAGGACCAATATGTATGATGATTCTCACTGAGCCATTTTTTCATAATTGACGGGGGAACCACCGCAAAGGACAAATATGTTGCGAGAACCATCGCGGATGCGGACTTGCTGCAAGAGCCACACTCAGCTCCAGGAATCACTGAGCTAGACAGATTAGGGTCGCGAGATATACTGTAAAATTGTCTTTGTCCACTTGGAGCATTGTTGCCGGACTAAAAGCGGGTAAAGGTAAAGACGTGAATCTTGATCTCAAATACCGCGAGATATATAAAGTGTCGTGAGTTGGCCTGGTGGGGGCTACACTGCGAGTTAGCCTAGCGGGCACCACTTATTGTGATCAAGAAATGGAGGCCTGACCACCTGACATAATCACAAAGTACACTACCCAATGGCCCTACCCCGAGCAGAATCAAATTTTGACGAATCAATGTGTCCAGGGGGAGAACATCCCGTAACCTGAAAAGACACTAAAGTTAGCGCAAGTCCTGTTCAAGGGCGAGGGGCGCGAGATGCACCGAACAGGTGCGAGAGTTAGCGCGAGTCCTAAACAAGGGCGAGGGGCGCGAGATGCACCGAACAGGTGCGAGAGTTAGCGCGAGTCCTGAACAAGGGCGAGGGGCGCGAGATGCACCGAACAGGTGCCAGAGTTAGCGCGAGTCCTGAACAAGGGCGAGGGGCGCGAGATGCACCGAACAGGTGCCAGAGTTAGCGCGAGTCCTGAACAAGGGCGAGGGGCGCCAGATGCACCGAACAGGTGCCAGAGTTAGCGCGAGTCCTGAACCAGGGCGAGGGGCGCGAGATGCACCGAACAGGTGCCAGAGTTAGTTCGAGTCCTGTTCAAGGGCAAAGGGCGCGAGATGCACCGAATAGTGTCGTACAGATAGGCTTGTGACAGGGCTGCGAACAGATTGTGTTGAGACAGGGCCGCGATAGGCCCGCGGACAAACCGAGAGCCGAGTTATTCCAAATGAAGCCTCCAAGCTTATACAAGCGATTACCAACTCCAACGACAATGCCCAAAGAAGATGCAAATAAGATTCACTTTTAGCTTATGCCTGATAGAACTGTGTGGCTTAGACACTTCTATCAGTCAGGGGGCTATTGTAGGAAAGGTCAAAATTATTTCAGTTGACCAGGTCAGAGCTTTGACCACCGTATCAGAAGAAGACATGTGGCACCTGCAGATGAGTGACACGCAGCATATAGAGTCGCGATAGACAGGATGGCGCTTATCACAGATGCAAACCACTTTCATCAACTGGTAGGCTTGCGCCAGGCGGACTCACGACCAGACAAGCTACCGCGGATGGACAGGGCCGCGGACATGTAGAGCCGCGGTAGGCTCACCGACATGCAGGGCCGCAGTAGGCCTGCGGACATACAGGGTTGCGATAGGGCCGCGGACCGACAGGGCCGCGGCAGACTCCCGCGGACAGGGCCGTGATCGGCCAGCGGATGGGCAAGATGGGCCAAGCAAAGGTTTTGGTCTTTGCCTATAAATATCAGTGCTAGTATTAATAGCCTGGGCAGAGGAGGCAGACAGAGAGGGACACACAGATTTCTAGAGAGAGAGAGAGTCATCTCCTCTAGAGAAAGAAGACAGATTTTCAGAGAGAGGGAGAGACCATCTCCTTGGGAGAAATAATGGAACTACGTTCGACCTGATTCCCGGTACACCGGGATACGTAGGCAGCCCTGATGATTCGGGCACGGTCGCACATTTTATGTCTCTTCCGTCCCTTCATTCTAAACACTAACCATTCTTTACCTCTCCAGCACATTTTATTCTCAAGAATATTCTGGGCTCTGTTTTGAACCCCGTGGAGAACAGTCAAGATTTTCCACTGCTCCTACA
>BPLS01023161.1:0-10921 GCA_019656275.1 Rhododendron kiyosumense
ACTTCATTAGGTTATAATATTGATATCATGAGGCACATAATTAGCGTCTTCTTCTTCTCCCTCCGAAAAGTAAGTTGCACCAAATTGCTCCTCCAACTTCGCGACAAAGTAATCAACCCTCCTCCGAATCCTCTTCTGCTCTCTTAGGATATTCTTCTGCTCTCTTATGATATTCTTCTGCTCTTTTATGATATTATCTTGGCCGCAGAAGGTAATGCTGAAACATTCCTCAACCCTTTCATGAAACTCTGTGGACTTAGGCTTGGAAGAAACAACGGCTTCATTTGGAGGAGGTTCAGACATGGCTTTGCTCGTGCTTGCCAAGGCATCCGTGGTAGGCCGTATTTCGCTGACCGTGACAGGATCACGGGGAATGGAACTTGAAGCATCGATTGTCGTCATGCCTCCAAGGAAGACACTTGTTAAAACCATTTTTGAACGAAAAGTCGCCTTTAATAGCTTCAAACCCTAGAAAAGAAGGGCATATATGTTCAATGTCTTTACTACTACGTCACTCATAAGAATTATGTGCAAATTCTATGTATACAATTACCAAAATGCATATCTGGCAATAACAACTTTTCCCTTACTTTGAACTACAAAGACGTGCGATCCATGTTCTAACAAGAATCACAATATTTGAATCTGGAAGTTCTGGAACGAGATTAACTAGAAAGAGGAATAACAAAAAGAAAAACCAAGCAACAAGAGAGGGGGAAACATCAATACCTCATCCATCCCAAAAGTCACCACCTTCTCCTCCAAAGATTGAACATTTGTAACATTGAACTTGCTAAGCAATGCAATACCAGAGATGGTAGACATGGGCATCACCACCAAATCATCCATCACCATATATGTTATGAGACCTTTAACGTAGCCTCCCTCACCGGATAAACCAGTATTGACAACCTTTGATGGCACGAATATTACCTCGGTCGACATAGTAGTATACTTGCATGATGGACAAATAATTTTTGGGTCATTGGTGACAGACCTGTAAATCAGTTTAAAAAAAATTGAAACAAGAGAACGAATTTGTTAGTAAGTAATGTAAAATTCTAATGTCAAGATGAATTGAATCTCAAGCAAAGTCCTCAACATATAGGAAATGTAGGGTTCGAATTCTGTGCCATCCGCCACAAAATAGAAAATATTTATGAGATCAAAATTAACTCAGAGATCAAAAGTGATTCGATACATATCATTATATGATTTAATCAACAAAAAAGTGGTATTTATGATGATGTTCAAGATTGTCACAAAGTCAAAACGAGCACCACAAAACTAAGCTCATTGAATTTCATTGCTACACAAACATGGGTTGAATGGAGGTAGTGTAATTTCCAATTGACCGCAAAAAAAAAAAAAAACAAAGAAAAGAATGGAGGTAGTGGGCACGTGGTCACCTTCACATTCTTTGTTTTGTGTGTGTATGTGAGATATGGCCATCAAGAGCAGTGTGGGTCACTTACACACATTGATGTCCTCGACTAATGCCTTCTCCAATTCGGTCAAAAGCTAATCATTCACAACATGATTAAAGAACTTACTTTTTTGAGGTATATCCTCCAGAGCCAATTTGTTTGATAGATAGACGGAAAAAAAAATTTCAAAATTTTCTATTTTATATTCACTCCCTTTTTTTATCTTTTAACAAAAAAAAAAAATACATTCACTTTAACACTAAAAAACAAAAAAGTGCGTTTGGATATCAAAAAATAGAATTTGAAAATCAATTCCCTAGTTATACCTATGACAGTTTCCACACTTGTACATCTTGCTAACCGCCGGCGCGGGGGCATCGTCGTCGGTGAGAAGTAGGGAAGCCTCCGTCGAACGGACCGCCACCTTGGGTTTCAACAGAACCTCCTTGCTCTGGTTGGTCTGCATGTAGGCATCGCTCAGGTTGTCCACGCCGTCGTAGAGGTTTCCTAGGCAGCCGACCATGCTTCTGGCAGTGAGGAGGCGGATGATGGTGCCAACGGGGAGAGAGAGGAGGGTGAAGAGGAAGTCGACGAAGTCTTTTCCGGCCTCAGCGAAGAGGACCGTGTTGTTCTTCGTGTCGACTAGTAGTTTCAGGGTTATCACTTCTTTGGAGGAGGAGGAGGAGGAGGATGAGGATGCCATGGGTGAGTTGAGTCAATACTAGTGCTTTTTCATAGGGTTTTGGAGATGAATGTGGGATTATACAAACACTAACTAGGGAAGCGAAGTAGGAAATTAGAATAAGGATGTTAGAAAGAAATGCGAACACATGAGTTTTAAACTTAATTGGCTTCTCCTTTTGTAGGTACAAGGAGAAGCATCGTAACTTTCTACTTTGGACATGAATATCTTCCTACTATAGACAAGGTTAAGCATATCTTACAGCATTGGTCAAGCATATATTAAAACTTGCAGCCTCCTTCGTGAACATAGTTTGGGCAAACCACCCTTATCAATAAAAAAAAAATATGGTACATCGAAAAAACAACCAAATTCTAAGGATCCGGGGGCTCTGCTAGCCGGGGGCACAGTAGCCCCTACCCAGCCGGTTAAATGGCACCGTTTGATTTAAAAAAAAAAAAATCCTAACCACCAACTTGCAATCCTATAGAGCAGAAATATGATTATGAGAGCTCTAGAAACAAAATTTGATTATGTCTCTTTAGAATAATATGATCTTTACATCCCTACAAACGGATTAAAAATTAAAGCACTTAATTTTTTAACTATATTTTTTAACATATAAACGGTCTCAAAAAATTAAGTGTGCACTCCATTTGAATCGGTGCAAATATCTTGTTAATATGATCAGAATAACAAGATTTTTGCACTGATTCAAACGGGGTGAAAATTTTCACTCTTAATTTTTTTTAGGACGTTTATATATTAGAAAATATAGTTAAAAAATTAAGTGCTTTAATTTTTAATCCGTTTGTAGGGTGTGAAGATCTTATTATTCTGATCATATTATTCTAAAGATACATAATCAAATTTTGTTTCTAAGGCTTTCATAATCACATTTCTGTTCCACAGGATTACAAATTGGAAGTTAGGATTTTTTTTTATAAAATCAAACGGTGCTGTTTAGTCGGCTGGGTAGGGGCTACTGTGCCCCCGGGCAGTAGAGCCCCCGGATCCAAATTCTAAACCACCACAAGACCCTTGAACGAATCAAAGTCTAACGCGCGCGCGTTGTTTCCTTAGCGGCAGTAGGATCGAGTATGCATCAATCCTCAGCCCGTGTTACCGAGGAAGACGCTTGTTAAAACTGTCTTTGATTGCAAACTTGCTTTCAACAGCTTCAAGCCCTAAAAAACCAAATAAGAAAGGGACAGGTACCTACCAATACCATGTACTCATAAAGTATGGATATGATCAAGAAAACCAGAAATTAACATCACTAAGTCTAGAACATGGTTAAAAGAACAGTGTGAGATTAATTGAATACCTCTGGCATTCCCATGTCAACAACCCTTTCCTGAAGTGCTGTTGGGTTTTGTCCATGTGGTGTTAATGCTATTTGGAAAAAGAAAAGGAAAATAGTTGGTTGGCTGGTTATGCATTTATTGGCTTAAGTTATTGTGCTCTTTGGAAGTGTTTAAGCTGGCTATGTATGGAGAAATTGTGGTGTTTAATTGGTTCCAAGAAGCCTTTGTTGTACTGCATCCAGATTCTTCTAGGGACTTCAAGAGTTTCTTTGTGCTAGAGCTAGTGTCATGTATTTAAAGTGATGTTGTGCCGTGAAGTAGTGGGTGTGTGTGAAAACGGCAGAGGGAAAAATTGTGAGAGAGAGAATATTGTGTGAGTTTGAGAGAGATAAAAATACCGAGAGCTTGAGAGTTAGAGTAGGGTATTTTGTATATCATTGTACTCATTCAATATTAGTGGAAGTTGTTATCTCTTCGTGGACGTATCCGAGTTTGGAAAACCACGTAATTTTTGTCTCTTTTGTGTGTGATTATTTCATTACTTTTCTGCTGTATGGGTGATCAGGTATTTTACCCAACAAGTGCACCAACTTCCTTAACATTAATGCCTTGTTCTCCTTACAATTCAAAAAAAAATTTCAAAAAATTCTCCCTACTTCTAACATATCGCTCTCTATCTCTCTCCACTTATTACCCCTATTATTTTTCAAAAAACTTTTCAATCATCAATCCAAACATAGCAAATTTGTTAAGCAAAGTAGTAATACTAGAAACAGCAGACATAGGAGCCACCACCAAATCATCCATCACCACTCCTTTCACAAATCCTCCCTCCTATGCTGCTAATTCCGCTTCCTCCCCCTCCTCCGGAGCAACATAAACCGCCTCCCTCCACATACTGTTTACATCCATTTTTGGCCAAAAATCAGGAAATGGATTTACGGGTTAAAAGGTAGCCTCGAGGGTCAAGGCCCTAGCCTTGAAAGACCTTACGACCAATTGCCCACGAATTAGGGCCGGTTCTTAAGAAATGATGGGCCTTCCGTATAGGCCCAAATCAGTCAAAGGCTCAAGGCTTGAATCAATCCACTAGGCCTGAGTATTTCGTCCAGGCCTAACCCAAATTCCTAGAAGTAACAAGGCCTACGAAATAGGCCCAAATTGGTAGAAGCCTTGGTTTTCTCACCAGGCTTGGGCTCAGAAGGCTTACAATGGATAAAGGCCCATGATTTACCACAAGTTCAGGCCCAATTGATGAATAGGCCCGCTACTTTGAGACATCATTTAAAGCCTTTAATGAGCAAGAAAGGGGTCTTAAGCTGCTCACAAGTAGCTCAAACGCTTAGAATGTTCTTGCTGGGTAGGTCTGGACAAGCTGCTTGTGAGGCCTAGAAACTTCTCCCTAGCAAGCTGCTCAAGCAGCTCGAAGGCCAAGCTGCTCACAAGCAGCTCAAAGGTCTAGAAGATTCTCTCTAACATCCCACAAGCTGCTCACAAGTAGCTTAACCAGGCCTGCGTTTTTTGGCCTTGGTGGGCCCAAATCCATTTTTTACAAGCATCCATGCATGCAAGCAGCTCAACTAAGATCAATGACACGTGGTAGCCATGCATGGAGACATCACAAGCAGCTTAGGCCTGCACAAGCAACTACAAGCAGCTCAAAGGTCTAGAATGTTCTTACTGGGCAGACCTGGGTAAGCTGCTTACAAGTGGTTCAAGGTCTGAGTGGACCCCATCCTTCAGCATAAAGCAAGGCCAAAGACAGGTGGCGTACATGCAACCCTTAGAGTTGCTGGCAAATGATTCATGCAAACCTAAGCAAGCTGCTCACAAGCAACTCACCCAAGTCTGGTTGATTCTGTGTTTCTTGATTCTTTCTCCGTAAGGAATCAAATTCAGAGGATTTAGAGGCCCACAAGAGATAGAGGACCAATAAAATGGTAGGAAGGCCTGGAGAAGTATTGGTCTTCAGCTGTGGTGGGCCCGGAAGGAGTCCATTCAAGCAGTAACTTGAGTGTTGAAGCAGCTCAAATGCCCTGGATGCTGCAGGGACTGAAATTCTTTCTGCCCTTTTACAAAGTTTTGTGCAAACAAAAAGGATTTTTCAGGCCATCACCATTTCCTTGGAGTAAAAGACGCGTTTTGGCCAAAAGAAAGGCCTCTCATTGGAGGATTTTGAAGTAGCTCAAGAGGGCCACTTGGCAGCCATGCATTAAAGCATTTGAAGTAGCTCATGAAGGCTTGAAGCTCCTGCCTATAAATAACAGTTTTGAAGGCCTTGGCTAAGGTCCACGACCTCAAGAGCTCACAGCTTATGCACATATATTTCCATTTCTTTCAAACATTCCTTGTACTCACTTCATAGTAGTTTAAGTTTTATCTCATTTATTGTACCCAAATTTCATTGAATTATTAATGGAGTTCACTTGATCTTTGTTTAGCCGTTTATCTTTCTTTCCTTTGTTCTAGCAACGAGTAGAAAATCGTTTAAGTCCTTAGCCCAACAAGGCAGCCAACGAACCATCACAAGGCCTTACCCTTTAGGCATAGCGCATCTGCCCGAGAGAAGTCAGGTTTTGAGGCACGAAGGCCTTAAAACAATTCGGACAAACTTGTCCTGGCACGCCCTTGCACTTCCAAGCCAATCCGGTTTCGACACTTTTTGTGGAGAAACACATACCCAAGTTGCAATCGGGGCACAAAGCTTCAGGGTCATTCGAGACGTAAGGGTGATTTTGATCGTATTCATTATCTTCGCTGTCAATGTCATCGGTGTTGTTGCACACATAAAACCTTTTGGCTACACCGTCCCGATCCGAACCTCGTCTAGCAAAAGCAAAGGACTAATAATATCTGAAGAACCAATTGGTGCCTTGGGATTCAAGAGGCATTGCTTGCTTGTGTTGGGTTGGAAGTAGGTTTCGTTAAGATTTTCAATGCTTTCGAAAAGGTTGCCCAATGTCCATACCATAGTTTGTTTTTTTAGGACCTCGACCACGGCTCCAACGGGCAAACGGAGAAGGTTGAATAGGAAATCGACAAAGTCTTTGCCGGCTTCTGCATAAAGGACTCTCTTGCCATTGGTGTCAATGAGGAGTTTTAGGCTCACCTTGGTTTTGGAAGAGAGTGCCATTGTGATGGTTATTGCTCTCCTCTTTTTTCGGCGAACTCTCCTCTTTTTTCGGCGAACGACGGTTTTGGCTTTTCTCTTTTCTTGGCGTACCAACGATTAACATCAAAGCGATGAACTATGTTAAACAGACGAGATTTGAACAAAATCAACCACTTGAGAGTGCCCTCTCTGGTTGTGTCGATCTCGAGCTATATAGAGAGGGGTGGAGTACTGTGTGAGAGTGTGTTTGTGTGTGTAGTAAATGCATCTGTCTCGACGAGTCAGGTGATCGATAGAGCTACAAACCATTGGATATTTGTGAGAAGCCATGCAAAGTTTTGAACTGATCTCTTTTCCAACGGTCATATTTTTGTGGATTCCCAATGTCAGTTTAATTTAGGGGTTGTTCGGCTAAATAAGCCAAGTGGCTTATTTTTTTGTCTTTATTCAAAAAAATTTTCAAAATTTGTTAGTTTGTCATTAATTTTTGGGGGATTATTGCATCGTCATGACGAGAGGAATTTAAAAAGTAAAAAATTATGATCAAAATCAATTTTTTTTAATAAAAATGACAAATTTGACTTATTGGCTTATTTTCGTCTTTATCGAAAAAAAAATTGATTTCGATCATAATTTTTTACTTTTTAGATTCCTCTCGTCATGACGATGTAATAATCCCCCAAAAATTAACGACAAACTAACAAATATGAAATTTTTTTGAATAAGGACAAAAAATAAGCCAATCGGCTTTTTTGTCCAGAGTACTGGTATTTCTTCTCGTAATGGGGGAGAAATTTTTGGGTGCAAATAGGGTATTACTGACGTGGTATTCGTGCAACGCATCCAAGACGGCCAGACAGGTCGTCCAAAAATGTAACCGACAGTTTAGATACAAAGGTACCGAAAGGATTTAAAAAAAAAAGAAAATGAAAAGGTTGTATCAATCTGGACTATTGGTTGCTTGGCTTGGACGGCTCAGATGCGCTGCACGGATACCACGTTGTACCAGATTTGTAACCAAAAATTTCTCCAGTATGGGTGTTTCTCTGTTGACCAGGTACGGTTGAAAAGAGAGGGATTGGATCCCTATATTTTTCTATTTTTTTTGTGATCATCGATTCATCGTGAAAGGCCTCAAGGGCTATAAAGTCCAGAATCTGGAGCCCTCTGTTGGGAAGGAAGATCCTCAACTTTAGGGTTATTCACGTGGATTGGGTAAGATCTCATCATGTACAATGAAACAATACCGGTAGAGGGTAAAAAAAGTTTCAACGCAGGGAACAAAGATCTCCATTAGAGGAGAAAAAAAATAAAAACGGAGAAATATACCATAGGTTGCCGGAGCCGCAGCCTCGGATTTGGCGGCTAGCTTATTCACCGGAGGATGCACCAAACCACCCCAAAACGTCGAGATCTCAACAGATCTGGCCCTATCGAGGTTTGGATTGGAGCCGAGGGAAGTGGGTTTCGTCCTCCATAACTGTGACCGATGGAGGTTGGACGATGGAGATCGCGAGGAGGAGAGGTGGCTGGCAAGAAGAGGGCCGGGGGGTGGTGGAAAAGATAGGGTTATCTCTCTAGAGGGTGTTGCGCTGCCTGTTTTTTGGCCACTTGCTTGTCAAACGCTCTGCAGTAATGAAAGTTGGAATTATTGAGGTTCAGTTGGAGATTAAAACAAACCAAATGGAGTATAATCAAGTCGGTTTGTAAACTTTCCAATTCATTTGATAACATTTTTCGAACTTTTCATATGACTAGTCGTGAGAAAAACTGGGTGTCATGTCACGGCATATGCCTTCCTTGCCTGTGACAAGCACTTGTGTTTCCAAGCCTTCCAAAGCCTAGTGACAAGCACATATCGTGTCGCGCCTTGCCTAGCCCGGTTACAAGCTCAAGTTTATTTTGTCAAATTATATGCTGTCTCTGTCAGGCTACGGGAATTCGAACTTGAAGTTGATAACTCTACAAAACGTGGGCCAGATATTGAAAGGGTTTATATTTTGTGATTACAGAGATGGCACGTGAGTTTTCTTAATCCTCACTTTCTATGCAGTTTACACAAGTGTGTTTCCTATTTTGAAGTCATAGTAGGAGTTTTCCTGCACACATCCAATAGCGTAAAGGAGATGTTGCACACCAATGGCCACAATATCAAGGATCATGTCTGTTGAACACAAATTTCGAGTCTACAAAAAAGACGGGAAAAATGATAAACGAGAGTCAATTTTATTGATGTATCAAAACTAGGGTTACAATCTGTTAGAATGTGAAGATCAATTTTTGTGACCTTGGTCTGGACCACCGCAAACAGAATTCAATTTCGAAGCTGCTGGAATTTTGGTCCGGACCAAAGGTAAAGCTGGTCCGGACCAGCAGGACCCAAGAAACGTTTTTTTTTTTAGGGTTTTTTGGTGTGCTAACTTGCTTGGACTATAATTGCCTCCCATTATATTGTTGTTCATCTTCTCATCATAGTGAAATCCCCCAACACCCTGTGGAGTACGATTAGGCAAATTGCTTAAGTCGGAACCACGTATATCGCGTGTCTTATTCTTTCGATTGCTTGTTTCTTTTTCTTGTGTGTGTTCTCTTGCCCTAACAACAATCTCTGATGAATTTCTAAGAGAAAATAATCCTTTGATTCTTCTCTTCTGTTGTTGTTGAAACAAGGGCTTGACAGCTTGATCTCGGATCGATCGGCGGAATCTTCTCTGATGTTTGCGAAGAAGATGATGATCTAGGTTGAATGTTCTTCGGAGCTTTGAAGCTTTGATCTGAAAGAACCTTCTTATTGGATTTGGACTTGAGGAATTCTGAAGGGCTTTGAGACTTTGATCTTCAGAGCTCTAGAGTTGGATGCTTGAATGTTGATGGAAAATATGAGAGGAGAGCACCTCTATTTATAGAGAATGTAGGATGGAGAGTCATGACCAATCTCTACTTCCTTTATATTTGTCTCTCTCTAATTATTTCTTTATCTAATGTAAAAGAAATAATTATAATTTGATAATTATCCTTACTTTTATTTTAAGAAAGACAATTATTTGCGAAGAGGAACACAATTATTATTTTACCAAGTGGCTTAATTTGATTGGCCGAGCTTAATAAAGTAATAACTGCATCACTTAAACACGTGTCACTATTTGATTGGCTCATTCGCATCATTTTAACTTTTGACCTAAAGACACTTGGCAACATTTAATTGGCCATTTACTGTGCCTATTTATTAGATCCTGCAACATGTGGCAACTTGTGATTGGTTGTAAATTTTACATGTCTACAATATCTTTTATCACTTTTATTTTATGTGTGTTTTTTCTCTCCCTTTCAGCTGTTACGTATATAGACTGTCACGCCCTCGATTTTAAACATAAATAATAATCAATTTCAATAAATACAATCAATATTGACGTACCGATAATACCCAAATGACCTATTTTCCCAGTTCTCAAAATTAAAATTTACAAGTTACAATCCTGGTTCGAAACCCCAAGTTATGCAAATACCAAAATAATATTACAATTTCATTATTCATTCTTTCGGATACTACTTTCAAAGAAAATGCAAATTCAACTCATCCTTTGTACCTCCGAGACACACGAACTACAAGCATGAGATGCACGCCATGCCGATTTCCTTGCTTTTTACCTGAAAATGATAGGTTGAGCTACACTAGCCCAGTAGAGAAATCTATACACAAGTTATAGGAAAATACGATGAGTTATGCATCTAGAGTGAATAACGATAGATAAGCCCAAGTATACAAGACTCAACAGCAGCACACTATATTCAGGGATTCTAGACAACCTATGTGAAGGACCTAGCTACTCATACGTCAAACAAAGACCATCAATATTTCTACATCATTCCAAGTAAATAAACAACAGCTTTAGTACCATTCATTACATCTCGTACAATTTCACAATCTTTCACATTTCATAGTTCATCACCAAATCCCACTTCTCATTATCATAAACCAAATTTTGTGTCACGTGTCTGAGCCTAAGCTCTTGCCAGGCACTTACTCGATAAGGAGCCCTGAAAACAAATGATATGAGCATTTAGCTCCTGCCAAGCATTTACTCATTCAACAGTATACAATTTGAGCATATAGCTCCCAAGCATTTACTCATTCAAGAGCCCTGTAATTATATGATTTGAGCATATAGCTCCCAGGCATTTACTCATTCAAGAGCCCTGTAATTATACAATTTGAGCATATAGCTCCCAGGCATTTACTCATTGAAGAGCCCTGTAATTATATGATTTGAGCATATAGCTCCCAGGCATTTACTCATTGAAGAGCCCTGTAATTATACAATTTGAGCATATAGCTCCCAGGCATTTACTCATTTAAGAGCCCTGTAATTATATGATTTGAGCATATAGCTCC
>BPLS01023180.1:0-18767 GCA_019656275.1 Rhododendron kiyosumense
AAGGGAAAAAATTATGGAGGATGAGCGTGTTCGAGTCCTCCTGGTAATCTTTCCTGCGCAGGGGCATATCAACCCCTCTCTCCAGTTCGCCAGGCGCCTCACGAGAATGCGCATCGATGTCACTCTCTTGACAGCCCTTTCCGCCATCAACCGCATTACAAAAACTGCCACCAATAGTACTCCACGATGCGTAACCTTTCTTGGCTTCTCTGATGGCTACGATGACGGCTTGTAAGTTGGCACTGATTTCGAAGTCTACATGGCTGACCTAAGGAGATGTGGTTCGGAGGCAATAGCCAAACTCGTCACTTCTAGTGGTGAAAATGGAAAACCCTTTGTGCATGTGGTGTACACCATCCTTCTTTCTTGGGTGAGCCAAGTTACACGTGCCCTAAACGAGCCATCCACTTTCCTTTGGATTCAACCAGAGGCCATCTTGGATATTTATTACTATTCCTTCTATGGTTATGGAGATGTCATTAGCAACAATGTCAATGACCCCTCATGGTCAGTAGAATTACCCGGATTGCCACGGCTCACTGGCCGTGACCTTCCCTCTTTTTGATGTGCTCCAAATCTGTATAAATTTGCGCTTTTGCTGTTTAAAGAGCATATAGATACAGGCCTCTCTCTCTCTAGGTGATTTTGAAAGCCCCTCTTCCCATCTTCTTCCTCGGCCGCCGCCGCCTACCTGGGGGGAGGTGCCCTCCTTCCCTCCTCCCCCCAGGTCCGATTTCCACTCTTCCCCCTCTATCTCTCTCTCTCTCCTATCCTCTCCTCTTCCGGATCGCGCCCCTTTCCTCTGCTCTGTTCTCTTTGGGGTTCCGCCCTCCCCGGCGTGGGAGGGTGTGGCGTTTTCGCCTCCACCGGTGGTCCCTTGGTTCTGCCGGAATGCCTAGCGGCGTGGGTGCCTCGATTGCGTGTTTGGAGGTCTGGTTTGGTGGCTGTTGTTTCGGATCTGGGGTGTGTAGGCGGTGGGCGGTGGTGCGGTGGTGGGGTGGTGTCTCCGTTAGGTTTAGTTTTCTAATCTCTGTTTTGCAGGTTTTGTTTTCAATCGATCGGTAAAGGAGCGGTGATGATCGGTGGTGGTGAGGTGGTTGTGGCCCCCATGGTGGTTTGCTCAGGTCATTTTGTGTGCCGAAGTCCGGTCGGCGGCCATTCTGAGTTTTCCTCCGGCCGTGGGGCTGGCGTTTCATCCTTCCGGGTTGTTGCTGCTGTTTGTTTTTGCCGGAGCTGCTGGGGTATTTTTGGGGCAGGTTGTTTTGGTGGTGGTGTGCTCCTGTGCTTTGAATGCTGTGTTCTTTACTGTCGTAGGCTGGTTTAATTTCCGCCGCCGGTTTCTACATCTGGGAGAGGCTGGCTTGGCTTAACGGCGAGGTTGGTTTTCCGGTGGTTTGTGCGGCGGTGGAGTATACAGCGTTTAGGGTTTTAGGGGTTGGTTTGGGTGGGCCGGTCCTGGTTGGACCGGGTTTGGATATTTTTGAGCTTTATCTGTTTTATTTGGGTTTGGGTTGTGTTTTATTGTTTAATTGTTATTGAACCCTTGTAGACCCTTGGGTGTTTGGGCTTTGCCCTTGATGTGTTATTTCCAACTTTTTGTTGGATTCCCTTTCCCCTTCCCCGTTTTTAATAAAATTTCATCTTTTGTCGATAAAAAAAAAAAAAGAGCATATAGATACTCTGGGTGAAGAAATAAATCCGAAAGTACTCGTAAACTCTTTTGATGCATTGGAATCTGAGGCACTACAGGCTATTAAGAAGTTAAATTTTGTCGCTGTTGGACCATTAATTCCGTTGGCTTTCTTAGACAGGAAGGATCCATCTAACAATTCTTTTGGAGGAGACCTGCTTCAAAAATCAAACGACCATATCGAATGGTTGGATTCAAAGCCAAGAGGATCTGTTATATACGTGGCATTTGGAAGCATCTCTAAATTAGCGAAGCAACAAACAGAGGAGGTCGCACGTGGTCTGCTTGATTGCGAAAGGCCCTTTTTGTGGGTGATGAGAGGAAAGGGAAATGATGAAAAAGAAGAAGATAAGGTAGGTTACAAAGAGGAATTGGAGCGACAAGGTATGATAGTATCGTGGTGTTCTCAAGTGGAGGTTTTGTCACATTCATCCGTGGGTTGTTTTGTGAGTCACTGTGGGTGGAATTCTTTATTGGAGAGCTTAGTTTCTGGGGTTTTGGTGGTGACTTTTCCACAATGGTCAGATCAAGCAACGAATGCCAAACTTATTGAAGATGTTTGGAAGATGGGGGTTAGATTGATGAAAAATAGAGAAAGAATTGTTGAGGGTGGTAAGATTAAGAGGTGCATTGAAATGGTGGTGGGAGGGGGAGACAGAGGGGATGAAATGAGAAATACTCCCTCCGTCCCAAATTGATTGTCCCGTCCGCAAAACGGAGTATTAAAAATAATGCAATTTTTTCAAGAAAAAATTCAAACTTTTTTCACAAATTAAAAATTCTCATTGATATCTAGTAAGTTGTTGAAAAACTTTTGATTTTTTCTTGCAAAAATTGTATTATTTTTAACACTCCGTTTTGCGGACCGGACAATCAATTTGGGACGGAGGGAGTAATGCTAATAAGTGGAAGGATTTGGCAAGAGAAGCTACTGTGGAAGGTGGATCGTCGGGCAAGAATCTGAATGCTTTTGTTGACGAGGTTAGAGCTCATTAGAGCTTGTTTTAATTTAGTCTATTTGAACCTAATTTCCAGCCCATAAATAAGTACGTACATGATCAACTTTTTCTTTTGTTATGTATAATCTCGTTAGGACTGGTTGGTTTGGATTGTCTTCTGTGACCACTGCCATTAGCAAAGTTGTAGGGGGAATTGCATAACAGTGGAGAAAGGGGCAAATATTGCCCAGGTGATGGAGTACTTTTTAGGAATTCAAAATGCATGGGGTGGAGAAAATTATTTCCCAATACATGGAATTCAAAACGGACATGGACACAAATACCCCTTCTCCTAAGCTCGACGTCGTTCCCCTTACTACTCCCCAAAACGCGTGAAACCCTAGCTCCTCTCTCTCTCTCTCTCTCTCTCTCTCTCTCTCTCAATGTGTTGCCCTCTCTCTCTCTCTCTCTCTCAGCGCCTTGCTCCCTCTCTCCTCCTCTCCAATGACCAGAGAAACCCCTGTGTGTTGCTCTCTCCCTCTATCTCGTTGCTCTGTTGATTCCTCCTCTCTTTGTTGCCAACTGACGACAATAGAGCAGCCCTCTTCCTCGATTGGTATTCAGTGGGTTTGTGGCAGCGCTGTTGAAAGTAAAAAGGTAATTCCTCGACTTCCATTCTCGAACAGGGTAAAGAGTTCTTGATACACAACTTCAATTTTGTCTCACGCAGTTACTATTATTTGGGACCATTTTCAGGTTGAAACCTTCCCTCATGCTTCGGTCTAATTGGTCCCTTTAATCACTCTATTGCGTTTCTTGGAAACGTAAGTACCCCTCAAAATTGTTGGGTTACAGGTAATTTGGATTTCAGATGCTATGGGTCTTATTTCCTTTCTACCTAGGCTACAGAACATGACGAACAGAGGAAGATTTAGTTAGAGTTCATTAAAAGAACAGCACTAGGTTGAGAGTGTCTTTGTAATGTTTAATTTGGCATTTAGGCTAGAAGTATATGGAATGGTTCTTACTTGTCATGACATTTGTTTCAGTTCTTCCTTCTTAGCAAGTTTCATGCCTTTAACTGCATTTTTTACTAAAAAATAATTACCTGTCAATTATATGTTCAATCTCTGATAACCAGTTGATGTGTTAATTAGTTTTTGTTGTTTTAAGCTTCAAATGTCTTTGCAATGGGAAAAAGTTGTCGCACATCTTCAATTTTCGTGCTTTTCCCCTTCCATTTCTTGCTAGAAAAACTAACGAGTGTCAGAATTGCATCAAGTTTGTACGATGCCTATAGGTTTTTCTTCCTAATTTTGTCGAGACAAATCACATGACACTACAACAAATATGCCTTTTAATAACATTAGTTAATAGCGTTTTTATAGAACTGCTATAATGGGGAATCAATTATAGCGTTTAGTAATTAGAACAGGAGAAAACACTCGCGCCGAATATACCATAGCGTTTCATTAACCATTCAATAGCGTTCCACGAAAATTCTAGGTCTTTCCCGTGTTAAAATTCAAATCGTCACTTACAAAACAAAGGAGAAGAGCGAGGCTTCTGCTAGATTTCTCAATCTGTTTATGCGAATTGGAGCAGGGGTTTTGATTTCACCAGTTCCTCTCTTCCTCCCCTACATCTTATTTTGCAAAAACCCCCAGAACCATGGTGTATGGATGACGTTCATCTCCTTCAGTAGCACCAATGGTCGACGGCTCCCAACTCTCACCTCTCTACTTCACAAGGTCTCTCTCTCTCTCTCTCTCTCTCTCTCTCAATAGACACAATATATATATATATATATATATATATATATATATTTGTTTTGGGCTTTTTATTTCAACAGTGTGGCTACCAAAACCCTAGATCTCGATTATGATGGAGGTTTGAATTTAGGTCCTCCTGTTCGCTGAATGCAAGTCCTCGATTTCCTTCTATTTGTCAAACTCTGGATCCCTCTCGATCTCTATCCCTCCATTGCGCATGCACCCAAGCACAACAGATCTTTGGCTTTGGCGAGCAAAATTTCACTACTAGCAGCCCTAAACAAGTTTTATTACTTAAGTGAACTCATTTTGTTTTTGTATATTCAGTCGATTATCTAGGCTTTGCTTTCTCTTCGGGGATTTACTTATTGATGCTTGAAGTTGGTTGGTCTGTGATTCTATTTGGGTGTGTGAGTGAGTAAAACTTGATTCACTTTTTTTTTTTTTTTAAACTTTCTAAGTATCAGGCAATGTGGGTTTTGAATGATTTGAAGATTGTTAACCAATACAAGTTTTCCGTTCATAGGGGCTATACATATCTTCATGTTTTGCTCTTTCAATTGCCATTCAAAGTGGACCAGGGTCTTCATACAGGAACTATTTTGTAAGTGTATCTATTTTCATGACTTCATGTTTGTTGATGTTTTTATGATTAATTTTTTGTGTTTAAGGATTAGTTTGGATATTGAGTTGCAGGTGCCTTACTAGGCTTAAGCTAATTATTTTTGTCGTTCTCTTTTCTGATGGATCAGTATATAGAAAGACAATTTTCTGAGTTAATAAAAATGTTTTGAATTAGACTGTTCGTTTCCAATTAAGACTTGCATTTACAACAGAGTATGTTTGTGAGAGTTAGTAGGTAGCCAGCCAGACCCTTTCATTCCTTTTTCATTTGTTTTTCGTTTTTCGGGAGGTTGATTCTTCTAACTCAAATCGGAGCCTTCTCACCAGGGACTAAGGGCCCTCGGGGCAATCCAACCAAGGTATGCCGTTCGGTGTTGCGGATTGTAGTTTTTGCACTTATAAACACTAAGTGCTTTTCTTTTATTTTGGGGGTTGAGTTTGAGTGCTTGGTCTCGAGAGGCATGTCCATTTAAGAGGATTTGGATTTGATTTTCTAGCTGCCATAGATAACTATTACTCCATGTTATAATTTTCTTCTTTATAGAATCCCAGCTGCACCTTTATCCTTTTCTTTACATCTTTAAGGTGTTGTGGATCGTTGAGGTGTTCCAGATGTGAACTGGGTAAGGCACGAACAGTAGATTTGAAAGATTTGGTTGTCGGCAATGAATAAGAGACGGGCGTTAGTTTTTGGAAGATTTTGGCATAGAGTGCTTGCACTTATTGAGAAATGGGTAGGGTTAGATTTGAGGTTCAGTTTCATGGGCAGCAGTCTAGAAAATAGGCTAGTTTTAGCAAGACTAGTTTGATTGCCAGGATTGATTAGGAGTTGTCCGACACGGAAATCTGGAGAAGGCCTATGCAAAATTGCCAAGGGACTAGGGTCAAGGGTGGACATCTTCTACCTATGACTAGTGGAAGCATATGGAAAAAGGGTTGTTAGTTGTTTATCTTGAATCCGGAGACTGGGGTATGATAAATGATCACAAGGCTATTTTACTTTCAGCAGACTTGCTAACTCTGATTCCTATAGATTGGGCTCATCAATATGTTGCTCCATGGCATGTTATAAACCCTTTTCAGCCTTATTTTGAAGTCAAATTCAGCATTATTTTAGTTTGGACTCTGGTTTTATGAACTAATTGCGTTATAGGATGATAAAGGGCACTTCCTATGTTTCCAAAAAAGTTAGAGTTCCACTTTCCAACATAATTTTATTTGGATGTGGAGCATACTGCGCTTCATCTTCTTTACAAATTATGGTAGCATTATTAAAATTCTTCGTTCAAAATCCTTGTCTTCCAGTAATATATGTGAAAATCTTCCTCTGTTTGTCTTGAGTACTCTATAAATTGAACGTCTTCGTCTTGGCAAGTTATGTTGGAACATATCATATAAAGTAATGGGGTTTGAGCTCCTTTATTACTAATTAAATACAGTGTTGTTTAGTTTACCTGTGCATGTGACCAAAATTCCATCGTCTGCTAATCACATGGCTAAGAACAGTCATTATAACTTCTTATTAATTTTGAATTGAATTCCTCTCCTTGGATTGGTAGAGCTTTTTTTTTCCCAATTGAAGTATTATGTCTACAAAGTATTGGGAAAAAAGATAGGTTGTTAGCCCTGATTCAATGGATGCTAGGCAAGTCTCATGCCATGAAACTAAACTTCTTTCTCCATATTTTTAAATTGCATCACTCATGCTTTCCAATTTTACATTTTCTTATCGATCTTCTAATCAGATGATAGATCGTTATTGGATTGCTTTCTTTGTGGCGCTTTCACTTCTTGTTGGAGCATTTGATGCTAGTGCTGGCGATTTTGATCCTATTTACAGGTAATCCTTCTTCCTTCTTAATATTGTCTCTTGGTACAGTGGATGTGCAAGCATCTTTCTTGTTGGGGTTGGGATGATATTGTGCCAGCAGTTGTATTCTCTCTCCTGTTCCCCACGCTTACCAGGGTTCTTATTGTGCATATAACCGTGCCCATAAGATACCTCAAAATTCTGGAATTTAAGTGATGCAATAGTCATGTTTCTGCATTTGTGCTCTCTAATGGTTTAAGCACCAATGTTGGTTAAGTTTTGGTCGCTTTAGATTAGGCCTATTTATCCAAATAGCTGAATGACTTGATTCTGTAAAGACCCATTTTATTCACGGGATGGAGCTTCGAATCAAATTCCAAATCCCAAAGGGACCACATTTGGAGTGTTTGGCTTTAACAATTGGTGGAGAGATTCCTTATCAGTTGGACAACCCATCCATGTAACGTGGTTATTGAATATTGACGGTCTGTTGGAATGGTAATTCCAGTTTGTATTACTCGTACTATACTAATTCCAAGATATTGTCTATGGGTTCACTATTAGTTTGGTTTGTGAGAAAGGGCCCAAATTACATAACTTGAAAGATTTGGTCAGTTGGACTAGTCAACAGTTACATCAATTTGTAACATTGGAAGACCTGAAGACTAACATATTACTTTGGATTTTCCCAATAATTACCCATGAGTTGATTTCGTAAATAACGAGAGCTGGTTGCGAAACAATTCGTACCTGGCATTTCACTAGTATTTTACACTTCATACTTGCAGCCTGGACCCTACATTTTGACTCACTTCGGGATTTATCTGCTGCAGATTGTTCTATAGCACTACTCCTTTATGCAATATGGGCCGACAATAACACCTGAATTTTGGCTTGTTTAATTTTCAGTTTTTTGTCTCATCTCTTTTCTTTGTTCTATAGCACTACTCCCTTATGCAGTATGGGCAGACAATTAACACTTGAATTTTGGCTTCTTTAATTTAACCGAGACCTTTTCTTTTGTTTCTTGTTGTTTGGAAAGGTTACAAGTGATAAGCACACAAGATTGCATGATCTTGGGTGCTCAAATCCTTCAAATTGTGATGTTTCTATGTTAACTTGATCATTTAAGTCAAATATTTTGCATAAGGTATTTTTTCGAGCTTTTCAGGTAAATCACCCTAATAAGGCAGTTGTGTGTATCAAGGGATGCTCTGGGTTGAACCAAGTCTCCAAGTGCCGCCGGCACTAATTTCAAAGGCACCAAAAGTCTCTCGTATGTCACGAGGCAAGAATCGCGATAAACGCATCAAGAACGACCCTCGAGGGTGTTTTTGCACTTAAAGCTATGTAGAGTGTTACCACCAGGTCCGAGCAATCACGAGAGAAGTTTTTGGATGAAGTTCAGGACGTGGCAAGAACTTTATGGCAGTCCAGCAGGCTGGTTCTGCATTTCTACAGAACAGTTATCGATAACAACTTATATGTTATCGATAACGTTTTCTTAATTTTATTCCGCCAGCTTTCCTGCCCCTTTTGTTATCGATTACTTGAGAAACGTTATCAATACCCTTGCACTTTCTTATTGATTCATATTTCGGGCTATATCTAATGGGGCTATTTTTATACTTAAATTAGCTACTGTATTTTTATACTTAAATTAGTCTTACATGGTTGGCTATTTGTAATTTCAATTCATATTGATGTTGTCTTCCACTCTATGTAGGTTTGTGGCTTAAAAGATAAATTGATGGTCCGTGAATTTTTGTTGGAGATGTAGATACGATTTTGCCGGTGCTTGTTGGAACTTCGATGCCTGCGGTTCCTATGATACATGTTCTCGTATTGATATTCTTGTATATAAGTTTAGTATAGTACTTGATGCTGGATCAACTTTTGTTATTTTGGAAATGTAATGCTCTGAACATATTGCTAAGGAATGAGTAATAAATTATGTTCTTTAGTTTCTATGAGTAAATTTGTATGAGCTTATTACGAATTGTCATTCAAGTTTTTTACAATGTCAGCTATGGAATTAATGCTATTAATTTGAGTTTAAAGAGCTACAAAAACAGCTTCAAGATATACTTGATTCACAAAAACTAACCATAGCGTTCCAAACATGTTATTGAAGGCAAATTAAATACAACAGGCTAAAAACGCAATGAAAGACATTTACTTGCATCAGCTAATAAGGCATTCTTCGGAACGCTATGTATATAATGATATAGCATTTTTGGCATGCTATGAAAGGCCTTATTTGTTGTAAGGAAATTTTCATTTGCATGTCAACATATATTAAAGGGTTTCACAGGAATGAAGCCCATGTGGAAGAATGAGCACAAAACAAAATCACTGAAATAATACATCACCAAAAGTAGAAGACTTGAAAGCATAAAGCTAAAGGCAGTCACGCATGCAATGAAAAGATATGGATTTGTTGGTTTTCGCACTTATATCGAACTCAGTGTCGCTCAATGTTGTGAGATATGCTCCAAATGGGTGTGAGAAGGATCTAATTAGGAACCCCATTATTTAGCTCCTACACTCTGAGCAAATGAAACAAAACCCAGCTAAGGCCCCTAAGACTCGGTCGCGCAAGCATAACACCACAGAAGTGAAGATGCTTGACAATGCAGTGGCTGCCTTAACCAGTCTTCATCAAGATGCTGGGGATCGACACGACAAGTCAATATAATAATGTAAATAGCCACTTTAGTGGTTTTTTACCAACATCGCCCATTCCCACAAGAAGAATACCCCAACAACAAATGTATATGACACTGCTAGATTGTGAATGAAGAGCATTTCTGAGGTTTGGATTGTATTGTTTGTTTATGGGTTTGTGAACCAAAACAGACTACAAGCCCATTCACGCGTAGCAAGTAGAATTTTGGTAGCACAAAGAAGTCGGAAAAGTTAAGTTTGGATTGTAGTTAATGTTTGTGGGTTTATGAGTGTCAAATTTGAGGCATATAGAAAGTTAGGATGGGAATTGAGGGGAGAGCCATCAACCAATGCATAAGGCAGAAAGAAGACGACGTGAGTATGTTGAGATTGGATTGTAGTTAATGTTTATGGGTTCATGACTAGGTGAAGCTGAGGTATATATATAAAGGAGTCTAGCATTGACTTTTTGACTAAGATAATGACAATATTAATTGTGGAGTACTAAAAGTACTATGGAGTTGAGCACCCAACTACCATTCTCCGACCTAGCAAGAGCAAGTAAATATTACTAAAAGACTACACTGAATTGTCACAGAAGACTACAAGTGTAATCACAAAGAGCACTTATGTTTTTTTACATAATTGTGAAGTACGGAATATTAATTATGAGGCATCCCCTATTCCAGCTGCCCTTTTAAACGGGGCCCACCTAAGAAAGAAGGCCAGTGAACCTGGCCTAAATAAATGGACCCTTCCAATAAATCTTGACTAACATTATGACAATTTTTGTACATAGTTCTACAGTGAACGTACTAAAAGTACTATGGAGTTGAGTACCTCAACTACCATTCTCCAACGTAGCAAGAGCAAGTAAATATTATTCATAGACTACACTAGAGTTTCACAAAGACTACAAGTTGTAATCACAAAGAGCACTTATGTTTTTTACACAAAGTCCGTTATGGGTTTAAGAATGACCTAATTAGTAACCCCATTATTTAGCTCCTACACTCTGAGCAAATAAAACAAAGCCCAGCTGAGGCCCCTAAGACTCGGTCGCGAAAGTCCAAATGTAGATGGCCACTTTAGTGGTTTGTTCCCAAGACCGACCATTCTGAAGAAGAATAACCCAACTATTATGCTACCAGTTTATTATGTTACCGACGATCTATGCTTGGGGTTTTCTCAACCTTATTTGAAGGCGAGATTTCGGAGGCTAAGCAAAAGTACCAAAAGTACTATGGCCGAGGTAGTAAGAGCAAGTAAAAATTACTGCAAGAGTACATTGTTTTTTCACAGAGACTACAATATTAATCACAAAGAGCAATTTTGTTTTTAGATAACTATGTAGTGTATTTTATTTCTTTTATGTAAAAATTCAATCACTTAACGAAACACCCCCAAACAAACAAAAAAATAAAGGACATTTGGATTTGACGTTATGACATTTTGACTAACATTATGTAATATCCCGACTTTTAATTGTGTTTAGAATTTAAGTATGTGCTGAACTTGATATTAATTGTGTGATTTTGGCTTTGTTTTGCTAGTTATTAGGAAGGGAACATAAGTGGTTATAGGTCACACCAACACAGGATAATTTTTCTTGTCACCTGTTAAAAGAAATCAACGTGTAACGTTTTCCCCATTCTCATCACACGTAGAGAGAGAGAGAGAGAGAGAGAGAGAGAGAGAGAGAGAGCCGTTCGGACACCCCGGTTTGCAAGCAACACCACAGAAGTGAAGATGCTTGACAATGCTATGAGGGCCGCCATGACCAGTCTTCAGCACCTCTAACTACCATTCTCCGAAGTAATAAGAGCAAGTAAAGATTTCTTACGGAGTACACTGTTTTTTCACGAAGACTACCTTTTACAATCACAATGAGCACTTATGTGTTTATATAAATGTGGACTATGGAATATTAAGTGTGAGCCATCCCCTATTCCACCTGCCCTTTTAAAACGGACCCAACTAAAATTTGCAGAGAATCTTGTCATAAATGAACCCTACCAATAACTATTGACTAACATTAGGACATTATTTATATATAGTTCCATAGTGAATGTACTAACAGTACTATGGAGTTGAGCACCTCAACTACCATTCTCCGACGTAACAAGAGCAAATAAATATTACTCAAAGAGTACACTGTTTTTTCACTAAGACTACAAGTTTTAATCACAGGGAGCACTCATGTTTTTTACATAACTGTGGAGTATGAAATATTATTTGTGAGACATCCCATATTCCACCTGCCCTTTTAAAGGGGGCCCACCTTCATTTGCACGTGTCAACCTCGTAAGTTCAACAACCAAAGTTGACCTACCTATATTAAATAAATATCATATTTTTTCCTTTGACCTAACTACGTGGTTAATACTTAGGTAGTCGTTTAGTTTCGACATAAAACTGCATGTCTGAATATAACAAGCGCAGACCTTGAATGCATGATTGAGAAGTGAACACAATTGCAGGATGTGTTTTATTTGCAATTTAGTCTTCAGTTTATTTCTACGCAATCGTGCTTGGTAGTTTAACTTTATGTCATGTATGCACTAGGATATTATGTATTTGGTTGGGTTATTTCGATTGTAGTTATTTAATGCAATTTTACTTTTTAACGTAGCATTGGTCTTCACTTCATGACCATAATTTTGCCAGCATGCCATCATAATCACTTCTAACATTATGAATGACTACAATCTAACATTACGAAAACAATAACACCCAAATTCAATAAGAATTTGGTCTTCTAAGCTTTCAAGTGTTCGACCCAAACACTCGCTTAGGAATTACAAGTATGTGAAGAAAGTACGAAAATTATCGCTCACGACTTGTACAAAATTTCTCTCAAGAAAATTATGAAAGTGGAAGAACAAGGAGAATTTTGGACTTGATCTTTGGAGAAGTTGTTCTTGGAATGATATAGAATATTGTAGCTTGGATTGGTACTCATCAATGAGTTCTTGAAGCCTTTATATAGCCATCCAAACCCCTACTAGCCGCTAGTAAATTACTGTGCCGTTGGAGAGCTATTTTAGGAAAAATATAGCCGTTTGAGATTTTATTGATCTGCAAAAAATCTGCCGAAATACACTACTGGTCGTCCAGCCGGTCGACCGGAAGGTCGTCCACTCTCTCAACCATTCTGTCATCCAGTGAAGTCTGGTTGACAACCCCTTCTGTTCAGACAGCCGGCCTGTCAGCCGGTTTGTCAACCTATAGCTCAAAACTTCATCTAAATAAATCCGTTAAAGCATGAATTGAGCTCATTATGTCTTTGTAGATATTAATCATTGAAACCAAGAGATTTTATGCTATGTTTCAAGGCAAAGAAACAAATTTGTCCGAAAAAGGACTTTGTGATAAAAGATTTTCTTTTGCCAATAAATAAAAACTTCATCAATATAATCATCAAAATAACAAATGGTAATGCATATAATTTTCAACAAATTATCATGCATATATTTGTCAACAATTGGAACCCCCAAACTTGTTAGTTACCCCATACTTACATAAAATCATCTACTATGCAAATTAAGCATCACCAAATTCCATTTGTAATGTATCTTGATCACTTCAGCAATCATGTCTTCACGTCTTCTAGAAGGGGCAATTTACAACACACACAGATAACAAACAGCACATATGTATGATCTGGGTGAAAGAACAAAATTCCTTAAAACACAATTTCATGTTTTAAACAAAAAATGTAAGTTGGAGAGTGTTGCTCTGCAAACCATGTTAGGGACTGTATCGTCTATTAGCTCATTCCTGCCCAAAGTCGAACAGAACCTCCTCCGAAACATCAAGAAACTCTTCAACCTCGACTTCCTTTGCCTCATATTCCTCTTCTTTGTCATTTTTGTTCTCTAGCTCCAAAACCTCAATGGGTATGTCCAGTTCCTTGATGCGGAAAAGCTCAAAGCCAATCTATGTGCTCTTCTTTGTTTTTGTATACTGGTCAACCTTCACAGCAAGGTGCTTTCCACTGGTTTGCCAATACATTTTGCAATCACTAACACTAAAAAGATTCTTCTGCCTCAACTCCTCTTTGCCAGGGATTTGAATGAGACTCACCTGTGAAAAGCATGCCAAGTTAATAAACTTCCACTATTCAAAGAAAGTTAAAATTTTAAAAGGGAATATGGAAATGAAATAGCTCGACTCACCCTTGCAGGTTGGTTTCCTCATCCAAGTTCTGTGTACGAGTGCAAGAATGGGTTCAATAGGTGACCAACTAATGTCCATAATGTTTTCAACCTCTTCCTCAGTCATAGGCTCGCATATAGCGGCAGTGACGAGGGCCATTCTTTATCACCAATGGTAGGTGCTAGCAAGTTAGATTAGTAATCAACCGAATAGTTAGCACCAACCAAGCTTACCAGCAAACAACAAACAAGTTTGCCAATCTACCAAAAAGCAAGCAACAACCAAGCTTGCAAATAAGAACATTGGCACAAGAGGTATAAAAATAATTCCTTTAAACTCATCAAACAGTTTAATCCATCTAAGCAACAATTATCTCCAAAATATTCTTAAATCATAATAGGACTTTTCAACCAGTAAATATAGTGCCATGGAGTAAGTAGAAAGAGACATTTCAATTTATTATTGAAGTTGTACATTCTCACCTTACAAAACGCCGACTCCGTTACCGACTCTACTCCCTACGAGCAGGAGACGTCACAATGACGGTCCTTATGATATCCCCACCTAGAAATATGAATAACGCTCCATCCATAAGGTTTACAAGCAAAGCTCATGCCCAAAACCAAATGAAATGAATAAAATGCTTTATGAAATCTAGCAATGCTACCCTCTACGAATTTTCTGGGATTTTTCAATGAATTCGTTTAACACAAGATTTTTACCATAAAACTCAGACACATAAACGAAGATTATATCAAAATTTCAGAATTTTCTGACCATGGGAAGTATTTTTTAAACAGGTACCAATCAGACCCAAAACTCGCAGTGAATTCCAAAGAACAGATTTTTGGCCAAACTTCAAACTGAAATCTGCTATCACTCAGGCACAACTAAGGCATGTGGCTTACCTATTATTGAAGCTCTATGTGTCTAGTTTCCAACAAAACAAGCGGAATGTGTTTACGAGTTTTCTAGGCTGAGATATAGTCATTTCTGTAAAGTGCAACGGTGCTGTCAGCACAGTGAGTTCTACGACAGCAGCTCAGTGTCGAATTTTTATAAATTTATGTACTTTGAATAAAATCTTACAATTTTAACACAATAGATTCGACATGTATATAAAACTACAGTTAAAATCTCATAGTTTTTTGAGTTCAAAAACTGGGGTGGAAAATTCATCAAAGTAACCGAAAACAAGACTTCTTAACATTGCTACTTAAGTAAATATATGATACACCCCATAATATATTTACCATGCTAACAAGAGTCAAAAAGATTAACAAGGCCACCAACACCTCCTAAACCATTAACAACCATTTGATACCAAATTATAAAACTAATAAGGTATTAGACGATACCCAAGGAATACAAATATGTCCATCTTACGGCCTAGAAGTGTCCCCAATCAAACATAAGAGTATAAATATGACATAACTCTTAAAATCGATTTGAAAACCATGACCATCCTATCGTATTCCGACCATAACTTCTTACTGGTTTAGAACCGGGTCATGATACTACCACCATTAGAAATTAAACCTCCGGTACATGAATTTTGATATAAAATTTGTTACAAACGGAGTCCAAACGACAAAGTTATGCGCGTTCAAAGTTACACAAAAATCTGTCCAAAATCACAGATTCTGCACGTCAATCAACTTCAAATCAAAAACTGATTTAACCAGGTACAAACTAAGCCACAAACTTCACATATCCCAAAAGACATACGAGTGTAGTTTCAGAATCAACAACCCGTGTGCTAATCCGATACCCGAGCTAAAAGATATGACCATTTTTCCAAAATGTGTCAATGCAGTAAATACAAAACTCAGCAGGGATATACCAATTTGTAAAATCCACCAAACTTAGAATATGCATTTAATAAATCCCAAATTTGGTACACACCATTACCACACACCAAAGTTCATCCCTGATTTTTCCCAGATTTTACAAAGTAAGGGAACATAGTTAAAATCACCTCCAAACTCAGAAATTCTGTGCAGCGAAGCACAATTTCCAGCAGAACAGTCTGTGTTCGAAAATTCATTAAAAATCGAATACTTAATACTTTTTAGTAATTCCAATGTCAAAACATCACAACTTATCAATATTTCAGACACATAAGGACCCATAATCAGGAGGATTGCCTAACTATAAAAAAATTGATAAAAGATGCAACTCTGTAAGCTGTCTGCTAAAAAATAGGATCCTGACCACAGTTAGGTTTATGATTTTTATCTTTTTTTACACTTCTCAAAAAATTTTGAAAATTTAACACGATACAATAGACACACTAATAAACCTTCAGTAAAAATACCATAAATTAACAAGCTTTTTAGGTACCTTGAATAATTTCGTGAAGAGCAGTTCTGCACCTATTTTCTTCTTCTTCTTTCTCTTCTCTTCTTCTCAACCGTTTCTCTCTCTCTCTCTCTCTCTCTCTCTACACATTGAAGAGATAAAAATGGGGAGTTGTTAACTTATGTTCCAATCACAAATCACCCACAAGACCCTCGCAGGTTCTATTGTTTACGATTTTTAACCCCCAAAACATATAGTTCGATTAAAAGTAATTGAAATACCGAAATATCCGGGGCGGGTATTACAGTAGGCGATATAGAGAAGGCTTCCTTCTACTTTGTCTTACATGGATATAGGCAGAGAAGTCCATGTTCCTCTCTGTTATTGCATCCCCTTGTTTCTTAGTCACATTCTAATAATCCAACAATGTCAATGTAATCTAATAACAAAGCATAACATCATTGATCCCGTCAATACTAAGATGAAGTATAGATATCCCAAAACATATTCACATCATTTAACACATAAATTGTGGAAAAGGGCAAAAAATTTCATAAACAGGGACCAAAATGAGGGAGAAGTAACGTGTACCTCACGATTATCGGTGACCTTGAGCACTAATTTACCATCACAGTGTCTGTACTTCATCGTATAATGTGTCTATATCCCATTGTGATTCAAGAAGACCAAGAAAAGAGTGAAAACATATCAGGAAAACGGAACAATCAGTAAAATCAAACGTAATTGACACCTCTACACAAAATGGAGCAAAGTAGACTGAAAAAGTAACTCCTAGTCTCCTACACATATCAGATGGAGGCACACTTGGAACAAAAACTTGGGTTTAAATAATAATCATCCAGCTTATTTCATGTTAAATTGTTTGGGGTTATTTTGTTATGTATATCAACAGTCAACTCAATGTCTCAAGCAAGAGGCATATCAATATCGTCTTATGGATTTGCTCGCCAAAGATTTAGTAAAAACCATGTTAAAAACCATAATAAAAAAACAGGCTTTCGAGGATTGACTATTTACCAGGCCCCAAGCATAACATGTGTAATCATCTTAATCAAGCATAGAAAAATGCAAAGCCAGAAAATGCTATCGAAAGTCACAGTTTTAGGACATTTCAGTAGCAACTTTCATTGTCTAGAGAATTCACCATGTAGTATCTACTTTGGCATTTATATTCTACAACTTAAGAGAATAGAACACATAATTAGAAACCTAAAAGCAAGATTCCTCAGATGCAAGGATATACTATCAGTTGGTTAGATGGCCCTGACGGAATCCTCCTTGAAGCAACATATTGACCCTTCCGCATCTTCTAGATAGAATGTGTTTATTCTGTTCCGCATCTTCCAACAGCTCCAAACCATTCAACCATGTTTGATGCTGACAATCTATGATAGAGAGGACTTGGGTAATACCCTCCTTTAATCTCTTTGAAGTAGAATGTTGCTCTGCCAAAGCAGCTAATACATACAAGTCTTGAATGAGAAAATCTTCAACTAAGAAAATGCTGTGAGAAGCGCAGAACTGCAGGAAATTGGAGTCGACTATGGGATACTCGCGCTCCAGAGATTTCAATGGCGCCATCTCCCTCTGTGGAATATGCATTCGAGATGTGAGGGATGCCGAAAGGAATGACTTGAATGCAATAGAGGGAATCAAAGCTATATTAAGGAGGATTCAGAATTTGCTTCTGACGATGATGTCTTCAACTATTCCGATTCAGGTTAGCATCGTTTCTTCTGTTGGGGGACTTAATTATGGGGGTCGTATCTTCCTTCTGTGATCCACAATTCATAGTGCTCCTATAGGCTATGTTGTGCAATATCTGTTCGGCTTTGTTATGTATTCTTTATGGCTTTATTACGTAATGCTCCTGTCAAGTTGTCATGTAATAATTAGGCCCTCGTAGCGGTTATAAGGGAGTCCAGGGCGATGATGATGGCTGCCTAAAAGATGGCTAAGGCAGCCAAGTTGTTTTTTGTAATGGTGGTCTTACGTATAAGTGCTTAATCATTAGTGTTGATTGTTGGGCTTGAAGAAAGAATTAAGTACTTCTACAACTTTCATTAAAAATAAGGGTTTGTCTACAAATAGAAAGAACTCTCACACACCACAAACACATTGATCTTGGTAGCATTATTCATGACCGACTATGCATAAAGGTGTTTGCAGGAAATGTTGCTAAATTCTAGACTAATACATGATCAAGTGAACAATCCCAAAAAAGAATTTCCTAGACTCTACCTGCTATCGACTCAAAAGAACATTTTGATCAAACGAGTGGCTAATTCCAACAGCCATGGGGATTGGAATTTCATTGAAGCATATTATCAAACACTGTATGGGCAATGTGTTACTTTCAACCATTAGCAATAATATTTTGTGGTTGTGGGAACTGGTATCACTACAACAAATATGACCTATTATAGCATTACTTTATAGCGTTTTTTAAGAAATGCTATGAAAAGGAACGAATTATAGCGTTCTGTGATGAGCAGCGGGGGAAAAATTGGCGCCTAAAATGCTACAGCGTTCATTTAAGAATTCAATAGCGTTTCAATCTTTCCTCCGAAATAAGAGGCGTAAAAATGTAGATCTTTGTCTTCGTCGGCTTTGAAACCCTAGAAATTGGGTTTCGATCAAGCTCCTCCTCAGCGACGCCAAATCCGGTGAGGAGATCTTCAGGCCTAAGTGCGCTGATCAGTTCTACACCGTCGATAAGTGCTGGACACAAACAAGGTCTCTCTCTCTCTCTCTCTCTCTCTCTCTCTCTCTCTCTCTCTCTCTCT
>BPLS01023182.1:0-11021 GCA_019656275.1 Rhododendron kiyosumense
AAGCAGAAGTCAGCATATTGAACAGGCTGTTGATTTATTTTGTTTAAGAAGATATGTGATTCAGTATGATATTTGTAAGTACAGAAGAGTGTTCAAACGGGTACCTCTTAAGTTAATGGAGAAGTGCAGCAAATTAGCCTATAATAATAAGGGTTCAGACCAAATCTAGCCAACCCGTGGGATCCATGACGTGTGATCGATGATGCCAGAGAGAAGGACATCGATTCTAGCTTACATTTTTTTTTATTTGTTTTCGGGTATACAAGGAATTTGGCATACGTTATAACAACCAATATTTAGAACATTGGGTGGGCCTATGTAGTTAAACGTCAACTTCAGGACTTGGGTATGGCAATGCTTAATTAGATATTGGGATTACAATTATTATATAATCATACATACTTATATAAACACGTTACACAGACACTCACAATTTTTGGTGGGTCCCATATACACTAGAGGTATAGTGTGTGTAGACCCCAATATAAATGTAAATAAGTTTGTGTAAATAATTGTGGTTATAGAATAATTGTTGGGATTATTGGGTGGAGATTATGTGTACCGTAGATTGCGTAGATTGATAGGCAGGTCAACAGTAAACCACAATTGGGTAAATCAAAATTTGGGACCCTTCGTAATATCACTCAAAAGGATAGCCTCCACCGAAACCAAAAGTCTACATCTACTGGTCCTTTTCACCCCTAGTCCCACCACACTCGGAGGTGTTTCGGTTTCTGAAAAAATAAACTTTTTGAAAAGGAATGTAATTTCAAGCTCAAAAATCATGTGTTTATGCAAATAATTTTTCTACCAATATGAATAATATTTGATAGATCTCATTGAGATCTTTTAAACGGTGCAAAAAAAAATTAAAAATTTATTTTTTGTTTCATTATATTTGAACTTCAAATTACATTCTTTTTGAAAAAAGAAAGTTTATAAAGAAAGCAGAACGGCACCTCAATTTCATCGTCCAAATATTTTTGAGCAATCTGGATTTAAAAAAAAAAAAAAACTCTTCTAGGGATTTGGACAAATTCTTTTAAAATTTGGACCATTAATTGCTATGACAAACAGTACTAAGATTGGAATAGTTAGTGGTGAAATTGAGTGGCGAGGGTAGCATTGCTGCCACCGAAACCGAAGGCATCACCAGCACGCCATGGTCTCCCTAGTCTGCTCCCAAATTTGCCAATTTGTCAGCAACTGATTTTCCTGTCTCAAAACGTAATGCTGCACATGCCAATTTGGGCAAGGGAATTCCAGGTGAATGGAGCTGGGTATTATTTTATTGATAAAAATTAGAGGACTAGATTGTCCCCATTGAGAATACATTGGGTTCGATGTCAAGGGGTACATTTATATTTAATTTCTTTTTCTCTGATCACTTTTTGTTTGGTGGCCCTTAACTGCTACGGCCAATTTGATTGTGACAACTTCAGTGGAGGAAGAATGAGATCGAGAGGGGTAAATTTTAATTTGCATTGTGTTTTTTCTATTTTTATATTGGTCATGTTCATGATTTATTAGATTATTTAAGTTAATCAATTAAGATCCACTTAGGATCCAATTACTAAATGAGTTAAATGGGTTGGACTCATTCTAACCCAATTAATATATTGACTGGATTGGATCTATTTTTTAGTTGGTGAATTTTGGTTGATTAATGGGTTTGGAGTTCATTTTTTTTTTATTAAGGACTAAATTGAAACCAGAGCATATTTATAGGGACCGAATAGTTGGTAAGCATATTTCTAGGAACCAAACAGTCGATCAAAGGAATCCAAAATTCCAAACCATTACTGGAGTAGTAAAAAGGAAGGGAAAATTACATTAAACCCACAAGAGAAAATTACATTAAACCAACTCAACTCCGATCATTTTACTTTTTAAAACATGAAAAGTTTATATTTTTCCAAAAAGAGAAAGCTACGGGGTAACTTTATGGCACTGAAAGAATTATATGACTTCTTCCTTTTTTGGTAAATAACTAATACCATGACTTTATTTTCAAGAACTTGATTGTGTGCACTATAATCTTTGTCATAGAAATGTAGCCATCGAATTGAAGGCATTATTACATGTTAGTAGTAGATTTTGTGAATATGACAGACTAATTTTCACGTTTAATTCTAGCACAAATTTAGTTATACACATTTGCAGCCATTCATGATATTGTAGTGACAACACTAATAGCTTGTGGCATCTCTGTTTCTAGAGTACGAGTATCACTCTTCTCCTTGCTATGGTTTAGCTCGCCGTAAAAGTACGAAACAAATCCCCATAGTGAGAGAACTAGGCAAACTCCTTTCTCAGATGTAAACTTTTCCTTGTAGAAAATAACGGCGAGGACTTCGGTCATCGGGAGTAAAACTGCAATGATGATACCAGAGAGCAGAGATGAGCCAGCGAAGACAACTCCTATGGCCCCTAGGAAGAAACCTTGCCAAACTATGCCACTGCAAACCAGCACCACATAGTATGTTGTTTCACCGAGTCTGAATCCTCTTGCCTCCCTCGGAATAGCCTGCAAAATATTGAGGTGCAACTTTGATTTGTTAGATATAACTAGTTAAGTATATACTAATGTCTTTTTGGACTTTACATGGACAGGGGCTTTTCATATGCATTTTGTAGGAATTAGCTGTAGCCCAATAGGGAAGAAGAGATATTTATCTATAGGTGGGAGATTGATCTTGGTGAATTCTACTCTTAGCAACTTTCTCATTTACTTTTCGGAAGGTTGTCGAAATTTCCGAATCCAAATCTCGATCGAGTAGCATGGGACACATGAAAAACTTTGTAGGGAAATGCTACCGAAGGAAATTTACTGCACTTAGCGAAATGGGATGAATAAAATGTCCACGGGAAGAAGCTTGGGGCACCACCACAACGCCACATGGTGCTCCAACATCCATCCGCACCACACACATTTATAATTTTAATGATTTGTGTTGTCGGTCTTCCTAAAAAACTCGACGTGCTCGGCAGGCAAGAGAGGGAGATCGAGATACCTTGAAGTCCTTGTTAATAGCCATGCCAATAGTGCAGACTAGAGTGGCAAAGAAACATATGACCAGCTGCATCTCCAACACCAGGGTATAAGTAATAGCCTGTCTTGCCTTCTTATAAGTCAGCTCCACCAACGGCAATACAAACCCGTACAAGGCCGCGGCCGCCACCGTCATGAAAAATCCCAAGTAGTACGCGTTGCTCGACTCTCCCTTCGGCCGGTCGCTGCTCGCGTGAAGCGCCAGAATTCCCGCTCCTACGGTGAGCAACGCCACTGCGTTTATTGAATATGGGGTGAACTTCTGCTTCACCAGAATAAACGCGAAAAGCGCGGTGAAAGCCAGTTGGGACGCGATCACCAGGGCAGAGGTTGATACGGGGAGACGGGCCACCCCATAGGCATAAAAGTAGTCGTCGAGTCCGGTGAGGACACCAATGACGATGGAGGCGACAAACACCGGACCCCGCATGAAGACAAGTTTGGCGGCGGAACCATCCTTCCGGCGGCGGTGGAGGTAGGTTACGAGAAGAGGGATGAAAATGACGGGCCAACCGGCGGTTTCCAACCAGCTCGATAGCCATACTCGGTTGCCGCCGTTGATGAAGTAGAGGCGCATGACCATGGGGCCGCCGCAGCCTCCGATGGCGAGGAAGATAGCGTTTAGCAAGAGGAGAGCCATCTTCTTTTTTTGTTTGGCTTCTTGGTCCATCTCCCCCATTACACTGTGGATTCAGGAAGCAGTTCTTCTCTCTCGTTTTATAATTAAAGGCGTTTGGGTCAGTCTATGCGATAGATTACATAATTTACAGTTGGAGGAGATGGAGAAAATCTCAATTCAAGCTATTGGCTAGACAGTTTTTAGTTTATTGTGTCCTATTTATAAGCACAGAGTACTATTGTACAAATGGGAACCTCTAAATTTAGTAAAAAAAGTGTAGCCAATTTCCCAATAATAATTCAAACTAAATCTAGTCAACCTGTGCGATGATGCCAGAGAGAGAAAAGGTCGATTCCTATCCATTTTAATTTTAATTTGATTTGGCGGATAGGAGGAATTTGGCGATTTATAAATAAACCTGCTAACAACACACACGTCTATTTGAGTGTGCGATAATTTATTTGGATTTTTGAAGGGAAATTAGTTTTAATGAAAGAAAGCGCTACAATAGACACATTTATTTTCTATGGTATTACGTATCCTATAAAACTATATATTGGTTTATAAATATTCGTCACATCAAATAAAAGAGCTCTATTAATTAGTCTTTTTATCACATGCATTTTCGTTCTGGACTCGTGAAATCTTCACGGATTTTGTTGGGTTATTTTCAGCAACCCAACGGTCACTATCCCGCTGATTCTTTTGAACCACGACCGGAAAGGCGAATTAATAATTCTATATATAATGGCGACCAAAATCGCGTGCTTAAAAGTTCTTTTTATTTAAATATATATTGACTGTGGTTTGATTATCAAGTGAACAACTATCGCGAGAATGGTTAAACAAAAGGTTGCACAATCCATGTTTAATGATTATCCATGGTTAAACAAAATTGTCTTGTTATTTGAAGACAAAATCACGTGAGGAATTAGCAAGTCAAAAAAGAAAGAAGTCTTCCTGTCACTACAAGAAAAGGCACGGTCGCCGCCTAACTGTTTGGTTGCCTAAAATGTGCCCAATTGTTTGGCTAAATTTTTTATTTTTGAAGTATTTATTTTTCGTTTTATAACTATAATTTTTTTATAATAGATCACTTTTAATTCAAGAAATGAGTAATTCTTATTTTAGGCTTCATTCTTGCAAACTTAATTATTTTTTTCGTTTGCTGTGTTTTGTTCGTTTTTTTAAAATTTTTGTTAGATTCGAGTGATATTTTTTGAATTCATCAGCTGTCTCGACGAAAGGAGTCTAATAAGTACAAAATTACGATCGAAAGTAAAAAAAAAGTTCACTAAAGATGAAAAAGTATCAAACAAATGTCTTATTTGTCTAAAGTGTCATCTTTTTTGAATTTTTTCAATATCGATTCATATTTTATATTTTTTTTCAATTCATCTCGTCGACACGAACGACTAACCCCAGAAATTATGACAAAAAACTAAACAAAAAATTACGAAAAGTAAAAATACCAAAATAAATTTCAGACTTATAAGTTTTACAATAACACAGGCTAGTTAGTGAAACACACCCTTAGTCCCCGGAAGGTTTTCAGATGCTTAATGCTTTGTTCACTTCGCGATTAAAAAAGAATTTTTTAAAAAATTCCTCCTAGATTCCCCCTACTTTCTACCTTTCTCTCTCTATCTCTCTCTACTCATTATCCCTACTATTTTTCAAAAACACTTTTCAAATCCCAATCCAAACAAAGCATAAGTCGGTCAAGTTCTAAAGTATAGAACCAACCAAGGCTAATTAAGTTGATCAAAATTCTTGTATCTCACTAGCAGGTCAGGAGTCCAAGTGTTCTCACATGTCTTTTTACCTGCATGTGGGTGTTCTTTTTTAAGAGAACTTTTTCTTTCTTGATTTATTTATTTCTATCCTATAATAAACTTATTTCTTGTATGGGTTCCGAATTTGTACTATATATCTCATATATGATGTAATTAAAATGATCTTTTATCGTTTGAAAAAAAAAAAAAAAAGGTTCGAAGGTATTGACGGTGATGATATTCAATTGTTCCCCTACAGTCTTTCCGTGTCCAGTCCTATATCCACTACAACCCAAAGTTCGGTTCCATCCCCACTCCAATATTGACGACCCGGCCGCCTTTCCACTCACCCTCTCTTCTATATATAACTCCTTCGCTCACATCCAACCGACACACACTCACTCTCTCCCTCTCTCTCCCTCTCTCTCTCTAGACTCTCACATCCAATAGCATCACACAACCTACAACTCTCTCTCTCTCACCAAATCCCAATTGATCATGTCCAAACGAAAACAACACCACTGCAACCCCTGCGGCTGCCTCCTTAAAACCCTCTTCATAGTCCTCTTCACCGTCGGCCTCGCCGTCTTCCTCTTCTGGCTCGCCTTCCGCCCCAACAGGGTCAAGTTCCACGTCACCGATGCCGCCCTCACCCAGTTCAACCTCAAAACCACCACCAACACCCTTTACTACAACTTGGACCTCAAACTCATCATCCGGAACCCCAACAAGTACATCGGGATCTACTACGACGGCGTCGAGGCGCGGGCGTTTTACGGCGGCCAGCGCTTCGCCTCGTCGTCGACGCTGCCGCGGTTTTACCAGGGGAAGAAGAACACCACGGAGTTGAACGTGGTTTTGAAGGGGCAGAATATCGTGGTGGCGGGCCAGGGGAATAATGACAATCTCTTGTCGAGTTACAATTCGGAGAAGGCCTCGGGAGTTTACGGTATCGATGTCAAGCTTTATCTTCGGGTTAGGTTCAAGTTGCGTGGGTTCAAGACTCCGAGGCTTAAGCCCAAGATTGAGTGCGATCTGAAAGTGCCGTTGGATTCGAGAGGGAAAGCGTCTCGTACTTTTGAAACTACCAAGTGTGCACTCCATTGGTAGTTTGTTAACTGATACTCCTAAATTGTTTGTCTGGTCCACAAAACGATAACTTAAAAATAATGTAATTTAAAAAAAAATTAAATTTTTTCACAAATTAATAAAACTCATTGCTATCTAGTAAGTTGTTAAAAAACTTTTGAATATTTCTTGCAAAAATAGTATTATATTTAAGACTTCGTTTTGTGAATCGGATAAATATTTTGAGACGGAAGGAGTAATAGATATATATCTCGATGAATATTTACATCATCGGCGTATATAATTTTTTTTTTTTCTTTTGGCGTTTGTTGATGAGTTTCGGTTATGTGGTTGGTTTAAGTTGACTTTAATGTCGTTGGTTTTGAACAACCGTGTGATCATGAAATGTGATTTTTATTGCCCGAAGTTGACTTACTATAATGGTGAGGAAAATTGATTTTGAATTTTTACTCATGTCAAGTTATAGATAGGCTTAATTAAAACGGCTCCTTTAATCTAGAGATTGCGAAGCTCTCCTAAAGCATGCTTAAGAGGAGTTCTTATTATTTAAATATTGACCTTTGTTTTATTATCAAGAGAACAAATATTGCGAGAATGGTTAAACAAAAGGCTGCACAATCCACGTTTTTAATTATGCATGTAAGATTGTCTTGTTCTTTGAAGACAAATCTCGTGAGGAATTAGCAAGTATTGATGTCCCAACAATTTGATATTTTAAGCAAAAAAAAAAAAAAAAACTTCCTGTCACTATAAGAAAATGCACGGTCGCCGTCTAACAATTTAGTCGCCTAATGTGCCGTGTTTAAAGGCTCTATTCTATTAAGATTCTTATTTTTTAAGTACTCATTTTTTCTATTTTACGAGACAAATCATTCTATCACAATGTATCACCTTTAATTGCTCTTGGCCGCGAAAAATTGCCTCTGACCACCAAATATTGCTCTTGACCGCCAAGAATCGCTTTTGGCCGCAAAGAATTGCTCTTGCCAAGAGCAATTCTTTGCACCCAAAAATAATTCTTGACGGTCAAAAGTAATTCTTTGCTGCCAAGAATAATTATATGCGGCCAGGAGCAATTTTTGTGGCCAAGAACAATTATATGTAGCCAAGAGCAATTTTTGCTATCAGAAATAATTCTTTGCGGCCAAGAGCTAGCAATTTTATGCGGCTAGGAGCAATTCTTGGCCGCAAAATTTTGCTCCTGACCGCAAAGCATCGACTACTTCGATGACGAGTGTGACGGGAAAAAATCGCCACCACCATGCACTACGGTGAATGAGTCTGTTGCATCCGAGATTGACTCCCAAAGGAAACATAGTTGTTGCTCTAGGCTCCACCCTCTACGTCCTTGGTGGCATTGTAAGAAACAAAATTAAAAGTTAAAACTACAGAAGAAGAAGAGGAAAAAGAATTCTTCTTCACTAAAGAAAAATTCAAAGCATGCTTCGACTTTTGCCGCGATGTCCTATTTCGAGGCTGATAATCAAAGTCATTATCATCGTGTCAAAGCTGAAGAAGAAGAGGAGGAGGAGGAGGAGGTGGTGGTCGTGGAGGTGGAGGTGGAGGGTTGGAAGCGAGCTCCTGATATGCTGAACGTCAGGAATAGAGGTAAAGCTTAAGACGCACTCACTTGGATAAAAAACAAGTGGGAGCCTCTACCACCGCCCCCGTTTACCTCGATGATAATCAACTTCGGAATGCGCCCCGTGGTCGCCTACTGTGGTAGTCCATCATCATCATCATCGGAAGCGAAAAAGATTATGCTCGGTGCCGAAGCTACCAAGTACGTCTACAATGTGAAGTGTGGTCATTTAGGCCAAAATAGGCATTCGGAATGCGAAGTTACTGGTCACTAGGGCTATAAATGAACCGAGTAGCTCACGAGATCGACTCGGCTTGGCTCGTTAAGACTCGACTCAACTCGGCTCGTTACTAAACGAGCCGAGCTCGAGCTTGAGTATTCGGCTCGTTTACTAAACGAGCCGAGTGGAGCTCAGCTCGTTCGACAAAAGCTCAGCTTGTTAAGGGATACTCGACTCGATTAAAGAGGCTCGTTTAGTAAATAACTAAGCTCGGCTTGTTAATGGCTCGGCTCATTAAGGCTCGAGCCGAGCTCGAGCTCGAGTTTTTGGCTCGTTAAGCAAACGAGCTAAGCTCGAGCTCGCCGAAGCTCGGCTCGGCTTGGCTCGTTTACATCCCTAATGGTCACCCACCCTCTCCTCTCCTCTCCCCCCTTCTCCACACAAACGAATTTTCTTTTGAACGGCAAAAAATTTTCATTAATTCTAAAATTGTTACTCCCTCCGTCCCATTTTCATTGTCCTTTTTTGATGTTCGTGTCAGTTTTCAATCGCTTATATCTTCCAATGTGAATCTCAAAAAATATGCAATATGGATCTTATTTGATAGATTTCAATTTGTTCTATAATACAAAGATGTCAAATTCATGAAAAACATTATAGATTGAAAGATATACGCAATAGACAAAAAAGTGAAAAAGGAATAATGGACAATGAAAATGGGACGGAGGGAGTACAAGACTAATAGGAGTAAGGAAACAGTAAAATGTTCAAAACAAACATTTGCCCAATCCAAAACCCAAATCCAAAAAATTTCAAATCTCCGTCTGAACAAGGCATAAATGAGTCTAAAAATCCACATCAGAAAAAATTAAGCACATAACAGGCAAGTCTAGCCCGAAAACGGGCCAAACCAGCCCAATCCAACACCACTGCCTAACCCAACAGGAAAGTCTAGCCCAAAAACCTGCAAAATCGGCCCAGTCCAACACCACTGCCTAACAACAAACACAGATCAAACCAGCCGGCATCCAAACACCGGGAAAACAAAACCACCACAACCAGCCACCAATGTGGACCAGAACCGCTCAAATGAATTTAGCAACCAAATAAAGTAACCACGCGGAGTAGTGCTCAACTCAAATTAAGCAACCGCGTCAATCCTATATTCTACTCCTCTGACAAACACGCCCACACAGCGTTGCCGTGTCCAATCCTATTCACACTACAACGTACACATGCAAGTCCCCTTCCATTCCCACTCACCCTCTCTCTCCATATATACTCCTATAACTCTTTCTCTCACCTCCAGTAGCATCACACAACCTACAACTCTCTCTCTCTCTCTCTCTCTCTCTCTCTCCAAATCCCAATTAATCATGTCCAGCCCAAAGCAACCCCACTTGAACGGAGCCTACTACGGCCCCTCCATCCCACCACCCCCGTCAAAATCCTACCACCGCCCCGGACGCGGCAGCAGCTGCAACCCCTGCGGCTGCTTCTTCGGCCTAATCTTCAAAACCCTCTTCACAGTCCTCTTCATCGTCGGCCTCGCCGTCTTCCTCTTCTGGCTTGCCTTCCGCCCCAACAGGGTCAAGTTCCACGTCACCGATGCCGCCCTCACCCAGTTCAACCTCAAAACCACCACCAACACCCTTTACTACAACTTGGACCTCAAACTCATCATCCGGAACCCCAACAAGTACATCGGGATCTACTACGACGGCGTCGAGGCGCGGGCGTTTTACGGCGGCCAGCGCTTCGCCTCGTCGTCGACGCTGCCGCGGTTTTACCAGGGGAAGAAGAACACCACGGAGTTGAACGTGGTTTTGAAGGGGCAGAATATCGTGGTGGCGGGCCAGGGGAATAATGACAATCTCTTGTCGAGTTACAATTCGGAGAAGGCCTCGGGAGTTTACGGTATCGATGTCAAGCTTTATCTTCGGGTTAGGTTCAAGTTGCGTGGGTTCAAGACTCCGAGGCTTAAGCCCAAGATTGAGTGCGATCTGAAAGTGCCGTTGGATTCGAGAGGGAAAGCGTCTCGTACTTTTGAAACTACCAAGTGTGCACTCCATTGGTAGTTTGTTAACTGATACTCCTAAATTGTTTGTCTGGTCCACAAAACGATAACTTAAAAATAATGTAATTTAAAAAAAAATTAAATTTTTTCACAAATTAATAAAACTCATTGCTATCTAGTAAGTTGTTAAAAAACTTTTGAATATTTCTTGCAAAAATAGTATTATATTTAAGACTTCGTTTTGTGAATCGGATAAATATTTTGAGACGGAAGGAGTAATAGATATATATCTCGATGAATATTTACATCATCGGCGTATATAATTTTTTTTTTTTCTTTTGGCGTTTGTTGATGAGTTTCGGTTATGTGGTTGGTTTAAGTTGACTTTAATGTCGTTGGTTTTGAACAACCGTGTGATCATGAAATGTGATTTTTATTGCCCGAAGTTGACTTACTATAATGGTGAGGAAAATTGATTTTGAATTTTTACTCATGTCAAGTTATAGATAGGCTTAATTAAAACGGCTCCTTTAATCTAGAGATTGCGAAGCTCTCCTAAAGCATGCTTAAGAGGAGTTCTTATTATTTAAATATTGACCTTTGTTTTATTATCAAGAGAACAAATATTGCGAGAATGGTTAAACAAAAGGCTGCACAATCCACGTTT
>BPLS01023188.1:0-12754 GCA_019656275.1 Rhododendron kiyosumense
CGCGGGTCCCTACCCGAGGCCTTGAGGCAAGGTCCGGGGAGGACCCCACGGGGAGACAATGATCGCCGCAGGTTGCGACCTCGCTCCAGCGGGAATTAGGGTTTGGTGGCTTGGGGTTGGAGGTTTCGCCGTGGAAAATCGTGCCTTCCTGCTGACGAACATCCGCGGAAAGGCTGGTTTCCTTGCAGCCAGAAGGTACAGGAGGGACACGTGTCGGGTATTGATAGAAGCGCCGTCTTGGGCCTGTCCCATACCCAGGTGCCCTATAAATACCCCTAATATTCCCAATGATTAAAGAGGACTTTTCCCAGCAAAAAAGTGAGTGAGCACTCAATTTGAGGAAGGAGAACATTCTTCCTCAAAGAAAGGGTGGTGACCTCACTCACCCTAACCCGAAAAAGTTCGAACATTGCGCGGGAAATCCTGAAATACACGTTGCCTCTGTCTCTCTCATACCTCCTGCTCCTTCCCCTTCAGCCCGCGAGGCTCTCTCTCCCTCTCGCTCCCATTTTGACTAATCATTGGGCAATCGCACCTCTCCAGCTCGCGGATAATCACACGTAAGCAGTCTCACGAACTCCCCTCATCCACATGTAGGCTACTCTGCTGGGGAGGTGATGCATAATGAAAAGAGATTATCTATTATTTAAAGTTCCTTATTTTTGTTTTATTTACTTTGTTAGGAATCTTGCAATTATAGAAATAAGTGTCTACATTATTTAGTTTTTCAATTTAGTTTATTTAGTTTCCTTTTAAGAATTATTTGATTAAGAAGACTCGATTCTAACCTTGGTAGTTTCCTTTTTTTTATTTCTTAGTGTGTAGGGTTTCTCCTACTATAAATTGAGTTGTAAACCTTAGAGCTATTCAGTTTTTGATAATTAATAAAGTTATAAAAAGTGTTCTCTTTTATGCCAACTTTTGGGTATTCTGTGTGAATCAACCAATTGTTTGATGCCTTTATTCCTGGGTATTCTTTGACTAAACAGGTTTAGAGAAGGATTTTGATCTCCGGGTATACGTTACGAATCAACAGATTTCGGGCTACATCAGGAGGTGTCTTTTGGTTTATGGTTAGTACTCGATCCAAGGAATACGTCGAACCGCCGCGTCGAAGAGCAATGGTGACGCAAAGGTCATCCGCAGGGCTCGACGTTTCTTCCTGCAGAAAGGGATACTGTTCAGAAGAACCCTAGACGGAACGCCGCAGAGGTGTATAAACAAGGAAGAAGCAGAGGTAGTTCTGCGAAGCACCCATGGAATTGAGCATCAAGGATGGAGGAAGCTCTATGAACAACTAGTCCATTTGGGATATTTTTGGCCTACCATGGAAGTGACGCCAGACAACATGTACGGAGGTGTCAATTGTATCAAAAATTTGGTAACTTGGTCCATGCTTCGTCGGTAGAATTACACTCCATCCGCGCCCCATATCCCTTTCATACGTGGGCAATGGATTTGATAGGACCGATCAGGCCTGCCTCGCGGAAGAACCGGTGGATCCTTGCAACTACAGAGATTTGTACCAAGTGGGTTGAAGCAATTCCACTAAAAAGGGCCACGGGGGACGCGGTAGCATTGTTTATCAAAGAAAACATCATCTGTAGGTTCGGCATACCCAAGGTAATCCTATCGGACAACGGAACCCCATTCATTAACCACCACGTGGGAAGCCTTCTCGACGAATACGTGATTGGCCACCACACTTCCAGCGCATACTATCCCCAAGGCAACGGGTAGGCTGAAGCGACGAACAAAACTCTGATAAGGATCCTAAGCAAGCTGTTGGATGAACGCAGAGGGACATGGGCGGATCACTTACCAATAGCCTTATGGGCATATCGCACGTTGAAGCAGAAATCCACCCGCGCCAGCCCTTTCAGTTTGGTATACGGAGTCGAGACAGTATTACTCGCGGAGCTCAGTGTCCCATCCGCACGGATGCTCCTCGCCATGGAGGAGTCCGCGGAAGGAAGAAAGGCTGACTTAGAGGCCTTGGAGGAAAGGAGAGCCACCACGGCCGTCGCTCATCGGAAGTATTGGGAGTCCGTTGCATGCTACTACAATAAGGGCGTGGTGCCGTGAACATTCAAGGTGGGGGACTTGGTATGGAAAGCCACCACAGCAGTGATGAAAGATCTGAAGACCCCAAAATTCATGCCCAAGTGGGAAGGGCCCTACGAAGTAACCAGTGCATTCGCGGCCGGACACTACCATCTGGCTCGCGTGGAGGATGGATTCTAGACAGGGGCAGTCAATGCGAAATATGTAAAAAAGTTTTACCTGAGAAATGCTGAAATGTTTGCATCATTCAAAAAAAAAAAAAAAAGGAGAGGTTACTACTGTTATCAATTCTCTCTTCTGTTTACTTTTTTTTTATCCGTTGTAATGAAGCAGTTTCTTTCCCTTTTCCGTTCAGTTTTGCAATGTAATGCGTTTGAAATTACCAAGTCCTTTGACGAATGTTGGTTTAATGAAAAGAGTCGATTGGCATATTTTGAATTTGTGTGCTTTCAAGTTCTTGCGCGACGTCGTTCACTGTACCGCACGTATTTCCAAACTTAATGATTATCAAATAGAGATAATGTTAAGTCGCGGAGGGTTAGAACCTGACCCGCACGTATTTTCAGACTTAACGATTATCAAATAGAGATAATGTTAAGTCGCGGAGAGTCAGAACATGACCCGTGCATATTTCCAAACTTAACGATTATCAAATAGAGAGGATGTCAAGTCCGCGAGGGTCAGAACATGACCCGTGATACCTAGGCTTAAGTCGGGAAGGGTTAGAACATGACCCGCGATTACTAGCCTTTGCAAACAATTAAAGCATAAATCGCGCCCTCACCCGCGCTCAACAACTATCAAAGGAACAACAAAAAAAAAAATAAGAAGAAACAAAAATATATATGCCAAAGAAAGTGGGGAAATCTTTTATTAGAATGACCACAATACATTGGTTACACCCGTTTATTCAAAAAAAAACTTAGCCCAGCCAGTCCGCAAAAGCAAGCTCCTCTGGATCAGGGTCTTCAAGATTTAAGGCCGCTATAGCCAGTTTTGCGTCGTATTTGGAAATTTGGGCGAATCTGGCTTCCAGATCTGCCACGTGCTGCCTAATGGACGCCAACTGTGTAGAAAGGTGTTGAATCTCTGGCCTTAAGGCTATCCTTTCCCCCGCGGCCCTGAGTGTGGAGCTCCTCACGCTCAGCCAGCCTAGATCAAAGCCCATGGCCGCCATGTCCTGCGCGACCTCTTGAAGGGCAGTCTCCTTCTCCGCGGTGAAATCCCTGAAGCGCAATTGCGCCCAGGGGGCAAGCACTTCATCAAGATACCTTAGGAGGAATCCCCCAAGCCGGGCTGACCACGGATTGAAGGGGGCAAAAGTCTCCGGGTGAGTGCAGGCTATGGCATTGAGGAGAGGGTGATAGACCTCATCCACGGGGAAGTCCGCGGGGAACAAGCGCACGGGCACCTCTGTTTGAGAGACCATTGGCCCTGTAGACACCCCAATTTGGACATTTCGATATCTTTTAAAATCCCCGATGATGATAAAAGGATTTTAATTTAAACAAATACCATTCTGGAATGAATTTTGAAAAAGTCAACATGAGGTCAACTCCACCGTACGGCAGATATTTCCACCATACGGGACATATACGTCATCCAACCGCCTTACAGTTGGGGCGGTTGTGATGTCCACCGCACGGCGCAAATACTTCCACCGTACGGTAGATATGTCCACCGTACGGTACATCGGTACTTGCAATAAACTTTTCCAGGATTTCGGCGAGGCATCTCAGGCCATCATCACACTGGTCAGTAGCTCTCTACGGCCGGCGTAGGTGTACAGAGGACTGGAAAACGCTTGGAGACCAAGCTAAATGCTCTGAAAATTCCCTATAAATACCTTAGGGTTTTGATTGAGAAAGACACGAAAAAATCCTCTGAAAATTGCATTGAGAAATGATCATTTTACACTAAAACGTCCTAAAAGCTTTCTGGTTCACTTCCCTACCCCAGCACCATTTGCAATCCAATCCAGGAGGCCTTTGCAATCACTGTCATTTTCCAATACAAAAGATTCATTCCAAGAAAGGTATAATTTCTCGGTTCTTAAACTCTGAGGGGAACAAAGAAGGTGCAGGTTGGTTCCCCATACCATCCCTGGACCCAAATTGTCCAAAACGTGAAAATAACATCTGAAATCCCACCTAACTCCACCGTACGGTATAAGCTTCCACCGTACGGTAGATGTTTCCCAGGGAACATTTGCTTTGTTCATTATTTTCTTCTTCACCTCATAGCTTGATATAAGATACCATGCTTCCCTTAGTATGATATGCTTGTTCTGCTTTTGAAACAGCATGCGACATGTTTTAATCATATCAATTGTGTTTTTGATACAAGAAAATTTCTACACAATGAACACCTAAGCTTGCATGTAAGAAGTTAAGTCCCTGAATATGTTATAGCTCACTGTAATTTCTAACCACGAAGATTATGTACCGTACGGCTCATACCTCTACCGTACGGTAGTGTGTTTGTGGAATAAATCCATTTATTTGTTGATTAATTAATTGAAGCATGGTTATCAAACTTCATTTTTGTTAAATATAGTCTTTCACATGTTATAACTGCTTTCTGGAAAAATTGCTACAAGATATGTACCGTACGGTACATATGTCTACCGCATGGCATATTATTTCCACCGTACGGTTGAGTTCTCATTAGACAGTATGCCATATTTTTGCAACTATCAGCATACATTTACCTGCCTGCTTATATTTGCTGCATACCAGTGTTAATGTTTGAACTGCTTACATGATACAAACTGCTTTTTGTGACATTAAAAGTTTAAGCAAAGAAATGATTTTCAAAATCCCACAAATCTTAGTAAGGACCGATTTATCGGGCGAGGGGGGTGCTTTTCTAAATAAAACCTTCCCCTCTCGTAACCTGGCTTCCGAATCCAATCTCTGGTTTATTTTTCAATTCAAATATCATTTTCAAGTTCCAGGTTTTCTCGGGTAACAAACCATTTTACAAAAACCCGGGTGGCGACTCTTCGATTTTTCAAAACGAGCGCACGACAGGGGGTGGCCTCCGGAAAGGCCCATCTCGGGCTCTGGCGAGCCCACAGGCCCCTTCCCATGATCTGCGACCGGGCTCCGTTGAGGGAGAGGACATTCCCTGGACTCCACCTCGTCCCTGTTCTGCTCGCCCATTCCTAAGTCTAGCTTAGCGCCAAAATCCCCAAGATCAGCACTCCCTTAGCCTCCCAAAACATCGTCAGTCTGTATGAAAGTCATGTCTTTAAATAAGGAGTTCAGATCTGAGTCAGTAATGGAGGTGGGCCCACCAATAAATTCTTCGTTTACCTCCAGCTGTCGGTCTCCAACCAAAGGGAGAGGCTGAGGTGGTGGAGTAGGCGTGCGCCTCGCAGTTGGGTGAGGAGATGCAGCTTGGGAAGTCGAGCACGCCGGAGAGCCAGGGGCAGTTCTGCTTATGGTCGCATCCTCCCCAGCGGAAGACCCGTGCCCTTGCAAGAAGGGGGCGTTTGAGACGCCTGGAGAACCAGCCGCTACGTGGCCCAGAAAGCTGGCTGAGAAATGGACGCGAGCACTGAAATATTGTTGCTGCGACCCCGAAGGAGCAGCGGATGGTGTTGCCTGTGGCGGGGGCGCGTCAGGGGGACTCACGGTGCGAGGAACGAGAGCCCCCATCTTCTTCTTCCTTCAAAATCTGTGCTGCGGCCACAGAGATCAGCCCTACAGCGGTCTCTATTTGGACGATAGATTCGCGGGAACCCGCTGGAGGCGGCGGCTCGCAGGCTTCAGAGTCAGCTGCATGAGGTAGAGAAAGGTCTCGATCAATAGAATAAGTAATCACGTTATCAGATTCCGCGGAGGAGGAGGATGGGTCCGTAGAAACCGTGTTGGGATCCCCCCCGAGATCCATAATTGAGGGTTTATCAGGTAACATACCTCCAATCACCGCGGAGGTTTCGGGCTCAGGCTGAGGATAGGGGAGCGGTCCCGTGCGAGGCTGAATTAGCTCCACTTCCCTCGCCCCTGCGGCGTGTCTCGCGAAAGCGTCCCCTCCAAGGACAAGAGTTTGAGCTTGCATGGCATGAACGCGGGCGCTCAGTGGTACGTCGTCTTGATCATAGTTGTCGTCATCATCAATGTCGGCGTGAACATCATCGCAACCGCCCATGCCTGCATCTCTATCTCCTTCCTCATCATTGTCGGACTCGATCACCACTGTTTTGACGAGATAAGACGAGTCAGAAACGAAAGGAAGCAGATAGCGGAAATGACGGGGCAACGAGCAAGGGATATACCTTCGAGGCGACACCGCTTAGCAAGAGCTGCGCATGCGACCCCTACTGGGTGTTCTTCCGCGGTTTGTTCCTCCGCTCCCGCGGCCGTCCCCGGTTCAAATGCCACGAAAGTGTTGGCGTCTAGCTCCAGCTGCTAAAGAAAAAAGAGAACAAAATGAATGCAGGAGATGATAATAGTCACGACAAGAGTAGAAATGCACGTGTAAGCTGCTAAAAAAAAAATCACAACTGATTAAGAGAACATAAGTCGAGAGGATACTAGGCGAAGCCGTTTGCGGGGACGTGTCCCCCCTGCCACGAGTGCCCTTGGGGAGGCTGGTTGTGAAGATCCCACCGAGGCATGGGGATGAGCCCGCCCCCGAGTGCCCCGCGCGGGAGCCTGCCTCACAGCTACTGGAGCGGAAGAAGGGAGACGCAACGAGAACACTACATTCAGGGGCGCGACGTCTGCAGCCACCCACATGCTTTGGGGTCCGCGCCAGTTTGCCACCCTGGCTTCCGTGACAGCCCTTAATGAGGTGTCCCGATTGCGGATTTCGGACGCTGGGAGGACCTTCGCTTCCCCACTGACAAAGAGGAGAAACGAGTCCAGGTTTTGCCGCTAGAACAGACGAAACTCTAGCGTGAAGTGCCCCACCTCATCCCTGCTTGGGATGGGAAGATCCCCAAGGTTGGCCAGGATACCGGAGGTGTGTGGCCGCATGAAGCGGAGCTGGGAGTCGATGAAGGAAGATAGCTACTGGGCATGCCCGGGCACCCCTTGATCAAAGCTCAGCTACCGCGCGACCCGGCCCGGCCGGTAGACTGACACCCCGTGCACTTCGCCATTGAGAAATGGAATCCACCCTGGTAGAGCGATGAGGGCGGAATTGATAACCGCCCGGGATATCGAGTTGTTTCAGCCCGCAGCTGATAAAGAAGAGCGGGTAGACAAAAGGAATTGGCCCAATCCAACTACCCCTAGAGAGACGGCAGCGTAGGGGCACAGAACGAAGTTCCCCGCAACGTTGCACGCTTCGCTCCAAAGTGCATCACTGCTTGTCCCGATCCACTGCTCTGAACGAGACCTGCTAGCAGACGCCAGGAAGCCCCGCGGAACGAGGGCAACAGCAGGAAAGTGCTCGAAGAAGTAGGCGAGGAGGAAGCCTGTGTGGGCCATGGAAAGGTGATCACACCTCCCAAGGGACCGCATGTGATCAGCATGGACCAGGTCCAGCTGCAAGTGAAGTAACCCCAGAAAGAGAGGGGCTAGCACGATAGACTCGCCGCGGGATAGCAGCACCGCGAACGGGAAGACCGCAGGTGAGGGGTTGTTCGCCGGGTAGTCCGGAAGGACAAAGTAAGATAGGAAGAAGGCAAGAAAGCCGGCCATGTAAAGCCGCCCCTCGTAGTGGGGACTAGCGACGAAGTCGCGTGGAGCCCCATCCACTACCGTCCTCGCGGGCTGAAAGTCCTTGAAGAAGAAGCGAATCCAGATTGCGAAGGAGGTTTTTTTGGCGTTCGCGGCAGCGTTCTTGTGAACGCCTTGAGCCGTGAAGATGGGGCCGGATTGGCCCACCTTGCCTAACCTTCGAAGCTCCGCGACGTCATGCTGATCCACAGAGGAAAGGTTATTGAGGTCGAGGAGCGCAGTCCCCCGCAAAGGAAGACGGGTGAGGATCACCACGTCCTCCAGTGAGAAGCCACTCTCACCCCATGCCTATATAAATGAATGGGTATTGATGCTCCATCATGAACATGCATGGTTCAAATTCCTGAGGGCCACCCCCTGCCTCGAAATACTCAAGCTCCGCGACAGTAGCACGGCGTCATAAGCGCCATTGGCCATCAGGATCTGCTTAAGAGCGGCATTCCCCGTGACTTCGTCGACCCATTCAGCCCAATAGGAGGGTGGCGAAGCTTGGGCTCTAAAGCGGCATTCTGAGTAAGGAAAGTCCCCGCGTTCCAAACAGAAGCGTGAGACGGAAGATGGATTGACTGGCTCTGCGTTCTCTAAATCAACGGGAGCTGTAAAACAAGTGGGATCAGACGTAGAAGGCCCCTCCACGGTGTAGGCCTCCGCCTGGGTCGAGAAAGGGTCCCCCACGGATTGAAGATATGGGGGCCTCCTCCATTGGTCCGTGGCAGGGACGGGTTCTTCAATAATCGCACCTCGCGCAGCCATACAGGGTTCTTTATGAAGACGAAAGCAAAAGAAAAAAAGATGGCTCTCGAAAGAAAGAACGGGGAAAGAAAATGACAGCTTTGACTGAGGATTGAACGGTAGGTGAAAAGGAAATGATGGGTGAAAAGGCTTATATAGTAAGCCTATTGAAGGAGCATTTATTACGACCATACACCAAGAGTCACATCAGCATGCGAGGCGACGCTGTCTATTCAGTCACCCATTGTTCCGTGGGATGGCCCGGTTATGACCGCGGAAACTTGGAATCCAGCGCGCGCGTGCGACGCACCGCGGGCGAGGGGCATATGTAGGCGTGGTCAAAGTTGATAGGTTGCAATTTGGGGACGACTATTTGACCCTCCAACCACAAGCGGACACATAGCAACCGGAGGAATCTTTGACCAACTAATGAGATAATGACACGTGGAGCAGTGGATCATAAGGATATGTCCACGAAAGTCATCCGTGGAATCGGGGAATCCATCGCGGAACTCACCCCCCGCGGACCCCACAGAGCGGTTTGAGCCGGGGCCCTGCGGGTCCCCCAGACGTCATAATTATCGTCAGACTCCTATCAAAGAGCCACCGCGGGTCCCTACCCGAGGCCTTAAGGCAAGGTTCGGGGAGGACCCCGCGGGGAAACAACGATCGCCGTAGGTCGCGACCTTGCTCCAGCAGGAATTGGGGAATCTCTTGTGGCTTGGTGGCTTGGAGTTGGAGGGTTCGCTACGCAAAATCGTGCCTTCCCGCGGAAGAAGGTCGGCGGAAAGGCGGGTTTCCTCGCAGCCAGGACGTACAGGAGGGACACATGTCGGGTATTGATAGGGGCGCCGTCCTGGGCCTGTCCCATGCCCAGGTGCCCTATAAATACCCCTGACATTCCCAATGATTAAAGAGGACTTTTCCCAGCAAAAAAGTGAGTGAGCACTCAATTTGAGGAAGAAGAACATTCTTCCTCAGAGAAAAGGTGGTGACCTCACTCACCCTAGCCCGGAAAAGTTCGAACATTGCGCAGGAAATCCTGAAATACACATTGCCTTTGTCTCTCTCGTACCTCCTGCTCCTTCCCCTTCACCCCGCGAGGCTCTCTCTCCCTCTCGCTCCCATTTTGACTAATCATTGGGCAATCGCACCTCTCCAGCTCGCGGATAATCACACGTAAGCAGTCTCACGAACTCCCCTCATCCACATGTAGGCTACTCTGCTGGGGAGGTGATGCATAATGAAAAGAGATTATCTATTATTTAAAGTTCCTTATTTTTGTTTTATTTACTTTGTTAGGAATCTTGCAATTATAGAAATAAGTGTCTACATTATTTAGTTTTTCAATTTAGTTTATTTAGTTTCCTTTTAAGAATTATTTGATTAAGAAGACTCGATTCTAACCTTGGTAGTTTCCTTTTTTTTATTTCTTAGTGTGTAGGGTTTCTCCTACTATAAATTGAGTTGTAAACCTTAGAGCTATTCAGTTTTTGATAATTAATAAAGTTATAAAAAGTGTTCTCTTTTATGCCAACTTTTGGGTATTCTGTGTGAATCAACCAATTGTTTGATGCCTTTATTCCTGGGTATTCTTTGACTAAACAGGTTTAGAGAAGGATTTTGATCTCCGGGTATACGTTACGAATCAACAGATTTCGGGCTACATCAGGAGGTGTCTTTTGGTTTATGGTTAGTACTCGATCCAAGGAATACGTCGAACCGCCGCGTCGAAGAGCAATGGTGACGCAAAGGTCATCCGCAGGGCTCGACGTTTCTTCCTGCAGAAAGGGATACTGTTCAGAAGAACCCTAGACGGAACGCCGCAGAGGTGTATAAACAAGGAAGAAGCAGAGGTAGTTCTGCGAAGCACCCATGGAATTGAGCATCAAGGATGGAGGAAGCTCTATGAACAACTAGTCCATTTGGGATATTTTTGGCCTACCATGGAAGTGACGCCAGACAACATGTACGGAGGTGTCAATTGTATCAAAAATTTGGTAACTTGGTCCATGCTTCGTCGGTAGAATTACACTCCATCCGCGCCCCATATCCCTTTCATACGTGGGCAATGGATTTGATAGGACCGATCAGGCCTGCCTCGCGGAAGAACCGGTGGATCCTTGCAACTACAGAGATTTGTACCAAGTGGGTTGAAGCAATTCCACTAAAAAGGGCCACGGGGGACGCGGTAGCATTGTTTATCAAAGAAAACATCATCTGTAGGTTCGGCATACCCAAGGTAATCCTATCGGACAACGGAACCCCATTCATTAACCACCACGTGGGAAGCCTTCTCGACGAATACGTGATTGGCCACCACACTTCCAGCGCATACTATCCCCAAGGCAACGGGTAGGCTGAAGCGACGAACAAAACTCTGATAAGGATCCTAAGCAAGCTGTTGGATGAACGCAGAGGGACATGGGCGGATCACTTACCAATAGCCTTATGGGCATATCGCACGTTGAAGCAGAAATCCACCCGCGCCAGCCCTTTCAGTTTGGTATACGGAGTCGAGACAGTATTACTCGCGGAGCTCAGTGTCCCATCCGCACGGATGCTCCTCGCCATGGAGGAGTCCGCGGAAGGAAGAAAGGCTGACTTAGAGGCCTTGGAGGAAAGGAGAGCCACCACGGCCGTCGCTCATCGGAAGTATTGGGAGTCCGTTGCATGCTACTACAATAAGGGCGTGGTGCCGTGAACATTCAAGGTGGGGGACTTGGTATGGAAAGCCACCACAGCAGTGATGAAAGATCTGAAGACCCCAAAATTCATGCCCAAGTGGGAAGGGCCCTACGAAGTAACCAGTGCATTCGCGGCCGGACACTACCATCTGGCTCGCGTGGAGGATGGATTCTAGACAGGGGCAGTCAATGCGAAATATGTAAAAAAGTTTTACCTGAGAAATGCTGAAATGTTTGCATCATTCAAAAAAAAAAAAAAAAGGAGAGGTTACTACTGTTATCAATTCTCTCTTCTGTTTACTTTTTTTTTATCCGTTGTAATGAAGCAGTTTCTTTCCCTTTTCCGTTCAGTTTTGCAATGTAATGCGTTTGAAATTACCAAGTCCTTTGACGAATGTTGGTTTAATGAAAAGAGTCGATTGGCATATTTTGAATTTGTGTGCTTTCAAGTTCTTGCGCGACGTCGTTCACTGTACCGCACGTATTTCCAAACTTAATGATTATCAAATAGAGATAATGTTAAGTCGCGGAGGGTTAGAACCTGACCCGCACGTATTTTCAGACTTAACGATTATCAAATAGAGATAATGTTAAGTCGCGGAGAGTCAGAACATGACCCGTGCATATTTCCAAACTTAACGATTATCAAATAGAGAGGATGTCAAGTCCGCGAGGGTCAGAACATGACCCGTGATACCTAGGCTTAAGTCGGGAAGGGTTAGAACATGACCCGCGATTACTAGCCTTTGCAAACAATTAAAGCATAAATCGCGCCCTCACCCGCGCTCAACAACTATCAAAGGAACAACAAAAAAAAAAATAAGAAGAAACAAAAATATATATGCCAAAGAAAGTGGGGAAATCTTTTATTAGAATGACCACAATACATTGGTTACACCCGTTTATTCAAAAAAAAACTTAGCCCAGCCAGTCCGCAAAAGCAAGCTCCTCTGGATCAGGGTCTTCAAGATTTAAGGCCGCTATAGCCAGTTTTGCGTCGTATTTGGAAATTTGGGCGAATCTGGCTTCCAGATCTGCCACGTGCTGCCTAATGGACGCCAACTGTGTAGAAAGGTGTTGAATCTCTGGCCTTAAGGCTATCCTTTCCCCCGCGGCCCTGAGTGTGGAGCTCCTCACGCTCAGCCAGCCTAGATCAAAGCCCATGGCCGCCATGTCCTGCGCGACCTCTTGAAGGGCAGTCTCCTTCTCCGCGGTGAAATCCCTGAAGCGCAATTGCGCCCAGGGGGCAAGCACTTCATCAAGATACCTTAGGAGGAATCCCCCAAGCCGGGCTGACCACGGATTGAAGGGGGCAAAAGTCTCCGGGTGAGTGCAGGCTATGGCATTGAGGAGAGGGTGATAGACCTCATCCACGGGGAAGTCCGCGGGGAACAAGCGCACGGGCACCTCTGTTTGAGAGACCATTGGCCCTGTAGACACCCCAATTTGGACATTTCGATATCTTTTAAAATCCCCGATGATGATAAAAGGATTTTAATTTAAACAAATACCATTCTGGAATGAATTTTGAAAAAGTCAACATGAGGTCAACTCCACCGTACGGCAGATATTTCCACC
>BPLS01023188.1:12764-31253 GCA_019656275.1 Rhododendron kiyosumense
GTACGGGACATATACGTCATCCAACCGCCTTACAGTTGGGGCTGTTGTGATGTCCACCGCACGGCGCAAATACTTCCACCGTACGGTAGATATGTCCACCGTACGGTACATCGGTACTTGCAATAAACTTTTCCAGGATTTCGGCGAGGCATCTCAGGCCATCATCACACTGGTCAGTAGCTCTCTACGGCCGGCGTAGGTGTACAGAGGACTGGAAAACGCTTGGAGACCAAGCTAAATGCTCTGAAAATTCCCTATAAATACCTTAGGGTTTTGATTGAGAAAGACACGAAAAAATCCTCTGAAAATTGCATTGAGAAATGATCATTTTACACTAAAACGTCCTAAAAGCTTTCTGGTTCACTTCCCTACCCCAACACCATTTGCAATCCAATCCAGGAGGCCTTTGCAATCACTGTCATTTTCCAATACAAAAGATTCATTCCAAGAAAGGTATAATTTCTCTGTTCTTAAACTCTGAGGGGAACAAAGAAGGTGCAGGTTGGTTCCCCATACCATCCCTGGACCCAAATTGTCCAAAACGTGAAAATAACATCTGAAATCCCACCTAACTCCACCGTACGGTACAAGCTTCCACCGTACGGTAGATGTTTCCCAGGGAACATTTGCTTTGTTCATTATTTTCTTCTTCACCTCATAGCTTGATATAAGATACCATGCTTCCCTTAGTATGATATGCTTGTTCTGCTTTTGAAACAGCATGCGACATGTTTTAATCATATCAATTGTGTTTTTGATACAAGAAAATTTCTACACAATGAACACCTAAGCTTGCATGTAAGAAGTTAAGTCCCTGAATATCTTATAGCTCACTGTAATTTCTAACCACGAAGATTATGTACCGTACGGCTCATACCTCTACCGTACGGTAGTGTGTTTGTGGAATAAATCCATTTATTTGTTGATTAATTAATTGAAGCATGGTTATCAAACTTCATTTTTGTTAAATATAGTCTTTCACATGTTATAATTGCTTTCTGGAAAAATTGCTACAAGATATGTACCGTACGGTACATATGTCTACCGCACGGCATATTATTTCCACCGTACGGTTGAGTTCTCATTAGACAGTATGCCATATTTTTGCAACTATCAGCATACATTTACCTGCCTGCTTATATTTGCTGCATACCAGTGTTAATGTTTGAACTGCTTACATGATACAAACTGCTTTTTGTGACATTAAAAGTTTAAGCAAAGAAATGATTTTCAAAATCCCACAAATCTTAGTAAGGACCGATTTATCGGGCGAGGGGAGTGCTTTTCTAAATAAAACCTTCCCCTCTCGTAACCTGGCTTCCGAATCCAATCTCTGGTTTATTTTTCAATTCAAATATCATTTTCAAGTTCCAGGTTTTCTCGGGTAACAAACCATTTTACAAAAACCCGGGTGGCGACTCTTCGATTTTTCAAAACGAGCGCACGACAGGGGGGTGGCCTCCGGAAAGGCCCATCTCGGGCTCTGGCGAGCCCACAGTGGCGACTCTGCTGGGGACAATGTTAATTTATATTTTGAAGGATTAGGACACTTATGAAAATAACCCATCTCAAAAGTCTGTCAAAAAGATAAGCTTCGCGCTATCTAAGAAAGGTGTGGTGATCCTAACAGGGCTCCGCCCGACCACCCGGCCTGGGACTTTTTGGTTATTTCATTTGTGTAATTGTTCTTTAAAATATGAGTTCATTTGAGAGCCAAGCTTGAAAAGATTTGTGGGATTTTTCATATTATTGCTTAACCTTTGCATTACACGTGCATCGATGTTGGATAAGCCCCGCCGTTACATTTTGGTTACCCTACCCGGCTTGCCGGTGCTAGGACATCCCGAAATGCTCGGCAACCTTGGACGATGATGAGTCAGCCTGCCGTTTGACCGTTGCCATGCAGTACACTTGGCAATAGGGAGGCAAATTATTGGCTCTAGTCTGGGGAACCCCTCTGAACCAAAACCAGCCTTCTACATGTAGCAAAAAACATAGAACTTTTACCAAAGCTAAGACAGGGCCCTCACGTTAGGATTACATGATATATCATGTTTACGTGTTTACTGCTTTCCTTGCATCTTGCCTATGTTTTTCAATGTTTTCTTTGTATGCTGTCGTTATACTACATCTGTATGCTAGCTTGACCCTAGATTATCAGCCCTATCAAGCTTAAAAGAATTTGCCTTAACCAATGAAGAGTCATGCATGATGGATAATGCATGTTTTGAGTCCTTTGGGGCAATGAAACTTGGGAAAACCAAAACCAAGCCATAAACGTCGCTCTGTCAATAATTTCCGAACTAAACTAGCTCATTAAGGATCTAACCCTCAATGACTAGCCTTTTTAAATTAGTACTTTAAGGCGTTGCCTTTAATCACTAGTTTTCTTTTAAAAATTGATTGTTGGAACTCAATTTCCAAAAATCAGTTCCTTTTCAAATTATCACGAAAGTCTCAACGGCTTTTTCAAACCATAAGTTAATTCATTAAAACCTAATTCTTAATGACTAACTTTTTCCAACATCAAGTTTCAAAGTCTATCCAAGGTTATTGACAATCATCTTTTTTGGCTTAACAAAGGTTTTTCCTTTTAAATGTTCCTTATAAAGGATACATTATCGAATGACTGAGGATTAAGGCAATTCTGCTAAGCTTGCGAGCATCTCAAGCGATGACATCATAATTCTCATTTAAAGATTTTAGGTAAAAATCATAGATTACTAAAATTCGTCCTTTTGTCTTTTCTAGAAAGTTCTATGCAATTGGTCCAAGGAGAAGGCAGCATTACGTACTCGGTTGGACTCGACCCGAAAAGCGATTGACAAGGTTAGAATCCGTGCCAGCTCAGTCAGAAATGTCGAAAGGTCCAGAAATAGAAGTCAAAGTATCAGAAACAGGGGAAAAGACTGAGCTCGAAATCCTTAGGGAGGCAATGGTGGAGCAAGCAGAACGATACGACAACCAAATCTCCCAGTTGATGCTCATGGTTCAAAAGAAACCCACTACCACAGATGCAGTAATGGCCAAGCTCATCCAGTTGGAGGAATCTGTTAAGAAGCAAGAAAAAGTGGCTGCCACAGGGGTAGACATGGAAAAATTGTGTTTGTTCCCAAATGCTAAGCTGCCTGATTGTTTCAAACCTATTGACTGGGAGAAATTTGATGGTTCCGGGGATCCAAAGGCTCATTTGCAAACATACGTGGGCACTCTGTCCATGTACGGGATTGAAAAGGATGCAATGGCGCAAATGTTCCAACAAACGCTTAAGGGGGCCTGCCCTTCGGTGGTTTCTTACTTTGGATGATTCAAGGAAGAAAAGTTGGGATGATATTGGGGCAGCCTTCGTTGCTCATTACAACTATAACATCCAGCTGGAAATGACTGTGAGAGAACTGGAATCCACCAAAATGGAGTCGAATGAGTCTTTTGCTGACTTTGTCAAGAGGTGGAGGGGAAAAGCTTCTCAAATGATCGATCGACCATCTGATAAAGAGCAAATGAGAATCATTACTAGAAATTTGGCACCTGATTTTGCCAAGCATCTAGTGGTGTTTCAAACCACTGCTGATTTTAAGACTTTCTATGAAGCTGGACTTGCTGTCGAGGATGCACTTCGCTTAGGGATCTTTGAGAAAACTGAAAAAACTGAAACCAAAAACAAAAGGGTCTACTCTGGCAACAGTAGTACCTTATTTGGAAGCAACTACCACAACCCGTCCAACTCCAACTCCAGCTCTAGCTCCAACTACCAAAAGCCAAATGAAACCAAGCCAGTCAACCAAATAAATACCCAGCCAAATAAGCCCAGAAGACATTTCCACCAATTCTCCAGTCCTTTATCCTCTGTCTACCAAAAACTCCTTGAAAAGAAACTCATCAAACCCCTTGAACCCCGTGAGCTACCCAAAGAACTCCCTGCTAGCCACAACCCAAAAGCCTTTTGTGACTACCACCAAATGCCTGGTCACTATACCAACAACTGTTTCCGCCTCCGACATCAAATCCAAGACCTCATTGACAATGAAACCCTCCCGATTCCACCAAAACCAAACACCGTTGCCAACCCAATGCCCGAACACAAACCTAACAACCAAATCAACCACATTACCTTAAACCCTGCTCAAAATAACCTCAACCCCGCCAACTTCAACCCCAACCATTTCATTGTCCCCGAAACCGACCCAAGGCCCGTTGTGCAAGTACCCGATGATAGCGAAGTCAATTTTCTCGAGAACATGAAGTACGAATGGATGCTTAAATGGGGGGGTCTTGTGGATGACTGGCTGGAAAGAGAGGCTGAAGAACTTCAAGCTCAAAACCAACCCGAACCGGGAAATGAGATCATGGGTGCCCTCCAAATCAGTGATGACTGGTTAATGGTCTATGTTGATCACATGGATCCTGACAATGAAGAAGAATGGGAATGGATTCCAACACCAAACGAATGGCAGATGTTGGAAGAAAATGACCCATTGGATTGTGTCACATTGCCTCTTCTGTTTACCAATTATGAAAGTGAGCCTGCTTATGACCAAAACAGCCAGCGGCTATTTGGCCAACCACCTGAAAACTTGGAGGATTTCTTTGAAAATGTTCAGTTTTATCAAAGATTTGTTGAAATTGAATGGAATGTTGAGCCAACAGAATACCAATTAATAGAAGAGAATGATCCCTTGGACACGTTCTCTTTATCACACCTTTTTGGACATGAAACACGGCTGTCACTCAACGAAATAACTAGGCAGCATCAAGCCATGAATATGTTTGGAAAGGAGTATAACTCAGATCCAAGAAAATTTATTGTGCCCGATACTGAGCCTAAGCCGATTGTTTATGTGTCAGAAGAGCCCGAGGTACTGTTCTTGGGAAGCTTTGAAATAAAAAATAGGCACTTGATGGAAGGCTGGACTGGGGAAGAAACTGTGGAGCTTCTGACAGGAGGTGGACCAATCGAAGATAACGAGGACTGGGGCGATTTTGTGCGGGATTGGGAGTCATTTCAAGCCAACCCGTTGGACGGGTACTCTCTTTATGGGTTATTTCAAGAACCAGAACTTGTAATAGAAGAAGAAGAAACGAACCAAGAATTGCATAACCTTATGGCCTTCGACGAGTCCAGCCGTGGACCCTTCGAAAATTCTTATCACCCGGGCCATGAGGGGTATGCTGCATTTGACACTAACCAATTCATTCAAACACCCGAAGGGTATGAGCAAGAAAATGAGCTAAGGGACATGAGCCCTTTTGATGAAGTTGCGCTACCTTTACAGAATAACCTTGGTCAAGTCAAGGTTGAAACAGTTTTTGAGGATACTGATTGGTTCCCTCAAGCGTACATTATTGGAGAATCTCTTCCACGGCCAGCTGCACCTTTTCCCCCGCAGCCCGACGTTGCGATGTTGGAGCATACTCTTTTTGATAACTTCTGGGAGGAAGACGAGGTAATGGATATACAAGTTGGGAATGGTGAAGTTTGGACAGTCAACAAAGCCATGATGAATGATTCTTTCTGGATGGATAGCGCCATAGATGGTTTAAGCAAGAGAATGGAAGCTGTTGACATCAACAAGCGTAAGGCCAAGGAAAATTTGGAAGATATCTGGATAGAAGATCCCGATATGAAACAAAAGATGGAAGAAATCAAGAAGGGGAAACGCAAAGTTGGTGAAGATGAATGGGGAAGTAACCAAGGCCTGTGGAATGAAACCGTGAGTCGCTTAACCCGAAGTGGCCGAGTGTACCAACCTGACCGGCTCAAAAATAGAAACCCAACCCAACCTCCTCAAACTCAAGACAATGATTTTTGGGGTGAAATTATCCAATTTGAACTTATCCAAGCTGAACCCGAACCTATTCAACCCAAACCGACCCAACCTTTGCCTACCCAAATAGCCCCTCCCGAGAAAGACCCGATCATAAAACAACTCAACAAAACCCCAGCTCCAATCTCCATTTGGGACCTTTTGTCCACTTCTACTGAACATCGCCAAAAGCTTATCCAAGCCCTGTCTCGTATGACAGTACCCACTGATATCACCCCTGAAGCTGTCATAGCCCTCCTTATGCCCAAGCCTGCTAAACATTCCGTAACCTTTACCGAGAAAGATCTACCAGCCGAAGGAGCCGGTCACAATAAACCACTCCATGTCACCTTCAAGTGTATGGGAAAATGGGTCCCAGTCTGTCTGCTTGACAATGGATCCGCCTTGAATGGGTGCCCGCTTCGGACAGCTTATTGCCTTGGACTGGCAAAGAAGGATTTTGAGCCATCCAACTTGGGGGTACGTGCCTATGACAATACCCGCCGCGACGTGGTTGGCACAGTTCTGTTGGAAATATCTGTTGAGGGATTCAATAACAAGGTAGAATTTCATGTTTTAGACATCCCGGCTTCCTTCAATTTGCTCTTAGGAAGACCTTGGCTCCATCATCCTGACATAATGGCTGTGCCTTCCTCCCTGCATCAGAAAGTGCAATTGGGCTTGGCTAAGGGTACTCTCACCATATATGGGGATTCTGGGATCCGTCCTCATGCTGCTGACAATGCACCAGTTTTGGAAATTATGCATGGAGAAGAGGACGTTACCTTGGGAGGATTTTCCTTCGACGTTGCTGATAATGTGCACACTATCAAGATCGACCAGGATTTGGTGATAAGTTCTGTGGGTGTCAAGATGATGAAAAAGATGTCCTATATGCCCGGTATGGGGCTTGGGCGCGACAATCAAGGAGTACCGGAATTTCCGAAATTCCCATCGAACAACGGTCGTTTTGGTCTAGGATATGTGCCTACTAGTGGAAAAGAGACAGTTGCGAAGAAAGGACCTATCCGTTTTGTCAAAGCCAAGGAGGAGAGGTATCTGGGGCAGCCGGAGCCTTTTTGGGATTCTGAAACCAAAGCACAATTGCCCGGATTCGAGATCTTCGCCAACAATACATGGGACAGTGATGATGAGATTGAGAAATTGACTGAATTGGTGAAAGCTCTCAACATTGACTGGGTTGAGTACTTGGATTCTAACTATCTGTCATCACTTTTTGAGGAGGGTCCAATGAGTACGGTTCAAGATGAAGCTGCTGTCATGATGGTGGGAGAAGAAGCATCCGAGGATTTCACTTCTTTCATAGTAGATGCTGTTGGAAGTTATAAAAATAGCACTTTTGTACCACATATAGGCTATCTCAAGACTGGGTCCGACACTGAGTCTGAGTTTGAGTCTATCCTATCTGAGTCTGATTCCGAGTCGAAGCTTGTGCCTCTTGGCCCTCCACGTCAGTCTTTCTATTTTGAGTTTGAGTCAACTCTGATGTATGATGCCCCTGAGGCCACCTTTGATGATGAAATGAACGAGGACAACTTTGCTTACTTTACTGTCTCCGAGATAAACTATGTTGACCTAATGATGAAGAAATAGAAAATGACGAAGAAATCCCTAAAGAACTCCAGGCTTTGCTTCAAAAGGAAAAAGAAAGATATGCTCAACCAATAAAAGAAGAAGTTGTTTTTATAAACTTGAAAGATGAAACTAACCCACAAATGGTTCAAGTTGGTTCTGGGCTGTCTTCGGAGGAATTCAAAGCATTCTCAGATTTATTAAAAGAATTTGAAGATGTCTTTGCCTGGTCCCACGCAGATATGCCCGAAATTGACCCTGAAATTGTGGAACATCGAATCCCGCTCTATCCTGACGCAAAACCTGTTAAACAGAGGTTAAGGAAAATGAGGCCTGATTGGGCATTAAAAATTAAAGAAGAGGTGCAAAAGCAAATTGATGCTGGATTTCTAATTGTAACAGAATACCCCAAATGGATTACAAATATTGTGCCTGTACCGAAAAAGAATGGCAAGATAAGAATCTGTGTAGATTTTAGAGATCTAAACAAAGTAAGTCCAAAAGATGATTTCCCACTCCCACATGTAGATGTTCTCGTGGACAACACTGCGAGACATGCTTTGTTATCTTTTATGGACGGCTTTTCAGGATATAATCAGATTCTCATGGCACCCGAAGATCGCGAGAAAACCACTTTTATTACAGAATGGGGCACCTACTGTTATAGGGAAATGCCATTCGGGCTGAAGAATGCAGGATCCACCTATCAAAGGGCAGCGACAACACTATTACATGATATGATTCATAGAGAAGTCGAAGTCTATGTGGATGATATGATAGTAAAATCCAAAAACAGGGAAGGACATTTGCCCGCGCTCAGGAAATTCTTTGAAAGGATTCGGAAGTACAGATTACGGCTTAATCCGGAGAAATGCACGTTTGGGGTCACAGTAGGAAAAATGTTTGGCTTTCTAATCACCACTCGTGGGATCGAGGTCGATCCGTCTAAAATTAAAGCAGTTCTAGAAATGGAGCCACCTCGAACTGAGAAAGAGGTGCGAAGTTTTCTTGGCAAGATCCAATTTATAAGCCGATTCATCGCCAAGTTAACCTCAACTTGCGAGCCGATGTTTCGTCTGCTGAAGAAAGGAGTTCAATTCAAGTGGGATGATAGGTGTCAACGAGCTTTCGAAGCCGTACGAAGTTACCTCCAGAATCCGCCAGTCCTAATGCCCCCGAAGCAAGGAAAACCTTTAATTTTGTACCTGTCTGTGACCTCTTCAGCAATGGGTAGCATGTTGGCTCAAGAAGGAGAAGATAGGGTTGAAAAGGCTATCTATTACATAAGCAAAAGAATGACGGAATGTGAACAACGCTACACATCTCTAGAGAAGACGTGTTGGGCTCTAGTTTGGGCCACCAAAAAACTGAGGCACTACATGCTAGCTCATTCGGTAGTGTTGATTTCTCGAATGGACCCTCTTAAATATCTGCTCGAGAAGCCAGCACTCACCGGTAAGGTAGCACGTTGGTTACTCTTGCTTTCCGAGTTCGATATCAGGTACGTTACACGGAAATCCGTGAAAGGGAGAGCGGTGGCAGAATTCCTGGCAGATCGTCCTGTGGAAGGACCAGAAGATGTGGAGTTTAAGTTTCCAGACGAGAATGTGATGGCAACAGCCAATGACGTTTGGACATTGCATTTTGATGGGGCTGCTAATCAAAGAGGATTTGGAATTGGAGTATTGTTGATTTCGCCTGATGGGTCGCATATTCCATTAGCCTTTAAGTTAAACTTTGGGGTTACCAACAATCAAGCTGAATACGAGGCTTGTATTGTAGGAATGGAAGCCGCATTAGAAATCGGAGTACAAAAGCTCGAAGTAATCGGAGACTCCAATTTGGTGGTGTCGCAAGCTAATGGCGATTGGAGAGTCAGAGAAGACAAACTCAAGCCCTATTACGAGAATCTTGAAGGCTTAATTCCGCAATTCCAAATAGTAACCTTTACTCATGTGCCGAGGTTAAAGAACCGATTTGCTGATGCTCTCGCTACTTTGGCATCCATGGTAGAAATACCAATTGGGGTTAATATGCGACCAATTATGATTGAGCAAAGGAGCAAACCTGTGTACGAGTATGTCATGGCAATTGACGAGCCAAATGATGGATTGCCATGGTACCATGATATTTGGAACTTCATCGAAAAAGGAGAATGCCCGCCAGGAACTGACAGGAAGGATCAGGCCTCCCTTCGGAAGTTAGCTTCTCAATACATAATTTGTGGAGGACGATTATATCGAAGGTCACCCTGTGGAGTGCATAAACTATGTGTACATGGGCATGAAGCTGTCAGAATCATGGAAGAAATCCACGAAGGGGTTTGTGGTCCCCACATGAACGGTTTGATGTTAACCAAAAAGATTCTGAGACAAGGTTACTATTGGTCAACTATGGAAACCGAATGCGTTCAATATGTGCGACGGTGTCACAAATGCCAGATTCATGCTAATCTTATGCATCTTCCACCATCTGAGTTACACTCTATGACGTCGCCTTGGCCATTTTCTGTTTGGGGCATAGACGTTATTGGAAGAATCACGCCAGCAGCGTCCAATGGCCACAAGTTTATTTTGGTCGCAGTCGACTATTTTACAAAATGGGTAGAAGCAGCCTCATACGCCACTTTAACGGCAGTACAAGTGGCTCATTTTATCAAGCAAAACATCGTTTATCGATATGGGGTTCCACAAGCCTTCGTGTCAGATAATGGCGTTCATTTCAAAGCACGAGCGGCCGAGGTTCTTGAGGAATTTGGGGTTCAAGTTCATAAGTCAACAGTATACCGCCCTCAAACCAATGGGGCGGTTGAAGCGGCAAATAAGACCATCAAAACCATTCTTGAAAGAACTATACAGTCTGCCAGAAACTGGCATGAACAATTACCGCTAGCTTTGTGGGGATACCGGACGTCCATCCGTACACCGACAGGGGCAACACCCTATTCATTGGCTTATGGCATGGAAGTCGTTCTCCCTATCGAGCTAGAAATACCATCACTAAGGATCATGGCAGAGTCGGGAGTAAGTGAGGCAGAATGGCTGAATAGCAGATTTGATGAGCTAATGTTATTTGATGAAAGACGTCTTAAGGCACTATACCACATTCAAGGTTATCAACGAAGAATTGCCCGGGCATTCAACAAGAAAGTCAGGCCAAGAGATCTGGAAGAAGGGGCAATGGTTTTAAAGGAAATACGAGCTCCAGTTTTTGATCCACGTGGGAAATTCCGACCGAAATGGGCTGGGCCGTACATCATTAAGACAGTCTTGTTTGGAGGAGCAACTCAACTCATTGACCTCGATGGTAATGAGTTTTCTACTTTGGTTAACTTGGATCAACTTAAAAGATATTACCCCTGAGAGAAGCTCGCTGAACTGAAAACCACAAGGGTGGGCAGTTTCAGGCAAAAATTAGAGCAAAAGCCTGCTAGGCGGAAAATCCGAAAGGACAACCTAGGCAAAATTCAAGGCTAATATTGAAAAAGAGCTCGCTAGACCGAAAACCCGAAAGGGCGGTACTAGGCAAAAATTAGAGCACAAAAGGAGAGTGTAAAATACCCGAGTGAACCCAAACCAAAACAAAAAAAAATGTACAAAAGTACCTGAACTACGTCATGACCTGATTCCTTCGGGATACGTAGGCAACCTTACTTTAAGGTTCGGTCATTTTATTTCAAAAATCTTCCCATGTTCTTGTAAAAATAGTTCATAAAAGACATCAACAGAACCAACAAGAATCTAAAGCGGGAAAACTTCATATTTCAAGTTTTATTCAAACAAACTTCTTCGGATACAAAGCTGAGCATGAAAACTTTCAAACAACAAGCACACTGATAAAAGGAAATAGCAAGCCAACAAAGGAACAAACACACTAACGGTCCTAAGTTCATCTCGGAGCACAAGCAAAGTCATGTCTCAAGTCACCCCTCATTCCATCCAATTCTTGCCTCTACATCTTGAATGAGCCAATCTTCATAATTCTGTGGCAACAGAACGCTGGGATATGGATCCCTCGGAATGGTAACACGTGCTCTCCAAGTATGCTGATAAAAACGACAAGTAGAGAACTTGAAAGGTGGCATAATAAAGTACTCATGTGGCGGCATCGTTTGACGAACTCCGAGCTGACGAAGAATGCGATAAAGGATATAAAAGGTCCAACCAAACATGCCTGCCAGCATCATCCTGCTACGTCCCATGTTGCTAAGTGCCATAACTGGAAGATCAGCCCAATTAGTCCGCCATGCAATCATTTCTTCCGTGACTTGATGGAAACGCTGAACCCATAACTCCTCACTTCCGCAAACCTCCACAAAATTTCTCCTCACAAAACCCTGTGTCTCGTGAACCCGAGTTCTTGGAACAGGCTCCAGCAGATTGAGTTTATCACACAACCATAGCTGCAATGAGAGAAAAGACAAGTCAGAAACCATAGAAAACTTAAACCGAGTGTTGAGGTAAAAAGAGAAAGTGAGAAAAACCAGAAAAAGGAGAGCTGAGTGAGAAGCTTACCTGTAGGAATAATGGGCTACCTCCAAAGACATTGGTTTGACCAGCATGCACAGCATCTAGCCCTATTATTGTTTCAGCCAAAACCATCGGAGCTACATCCTTGCGATCATCAATTTGGGCAGCCACGCTTACCAACAAAGAGCTCGCCTGACCGTCAGGCTGCACAAGCAGAAAGGCAGCCAGCAGACATAAGCACAAAGCGAACCTGTTACCTCTGAATTGGTTGATAAGACGAGGAATGTTCAGCATTCTGCCTTCGGATAGGGATTTGGCTGCATTTTTGCTTATCCCCAACTTCTCGGATAAGGTTTGCGCTATTCCAATCTTCTTGAAAGGATTAACTGGAACCTCCAGGTCGAAACCGCCAAGATAAGCATGGAACTCTTCTACAGTGGGACATAGCTCCGAAAAACCAAAGCGGAACACATGTACTTCTGGGTCCCACATTTGGGTAGCAGCACGAAGGAGCTCGGGACGTATGATAACGTCTCAAACATATCGTAGAGAACCTAGCCTATGTGAGCGACAATTCAGCCAATCAATGCCGTCAAGCTCATCGAGCCATGGACGTATCAGGGCAGGGAAGTTCATGATTTTAGGGGAGAGAAATGACTTTGATTATGGAAAAGAATGAAGGCAAGGAGGAGTATTTATAGGAGAGGTAAGATGTACCTTCGGTTTTCGAAAGGGTATCTCGGTATACGTGCCACGCCGAAGAACGCATTAACCTTTGGAAAAAACCCCTCAAAGAGGCAAGTACAGAAGCCTTTGATAGCCTGTAAAACAATGGAAAAACGGCCATCAAGCATAAAGGGCAATAAAGAGGGTACCAAGACTAATTGAAGGTTTGTCCTGTCAGGCCTCTACCGTACGGTAGACATATATCCACCGTACGTTACAAATATCCACCGTACGGTAGACAGATCTCCACCATGTATCACAAATTTCTACCATACGGTAGAAGTATCTCCACCGTACGTTACAAAGTTCCACCGTACGGTACATATATCTCCCGTACGGTACAGTATGGACACTGTGTCTGCAGGTTTTTGGTTCTCAGAGGTCAAAACTTGTTCTGGGGCATTTTAGTTAGTTTGGCTTGCACATACAAGTTACATTGTGCAAAAGTGACTTCACGGAAGGTTTGGTTGCAGCTCCGGACCATGAGTTACAGTTTTGGTACGTAAAACGACTCAAAAGCGTCCAAAACCATGCGTGCGAACTGTCAAAATCTAGTTTAGAGGTGTTTTCTTCATTTCATCCCCACCAAGAGGTCATACTACTGTAATATGACTTCGAGAGAAGGTTGGTTCCGAGTCTGGACCAAAATACGCAAGTTTGGTACCCCGAAGCACATTTTTCCTATCAAAAGCTCATCTTTTCGTGCCAAGGTATTCAAAGACAAGTTTCTTTCAATTCCTACAAGTCATATTACGATACTCTAAGTATGTAAGGGTGTCAGTTTCAAGTTTGGGCCCAAACTCCGGGATTTGGCGTTTCACGAGTCCGTAATCCTAGTCCAATGGGATTTTTATGTCAAGAGTTTCAAGTTGAAAGCCAACCTTCTCATTTTCTCAAGTCATGACAGTCATTTTAAGCATACATGGTTCAATGGCAACGTCTTCCGGGTCAGTTTGCACATATTACAAGTTTCGGTACAAATTCAGCTGAAACCAATTCACAACTCAAACATTCACTATCTCGGTGTTATGACTTCTATGTTTAAGAATAAACATGTGTGGTACAAATGCATTAAAGGACAAGCTTATTTAAAAACCCAAAAACAGCATCTACATAATGAAAGTGAAACCTGTGGAAAAAACAAAAAAAACATGAGTACTACTGTCATGGCAGGCAGGCCCCCATCTATGCAAAATCAGAAAAAGGGACAAACAGTCGTCCAAAGCAAAAAAGGCACGCAGGCCTCATCTCCATAAAAAGCTAGAACTAATAGAAAAGGCTCAACGACGCGCCATCTTCTGTGGTCTCTCCCTAACCTCAAAGGAGGTACCGTCATCACCATCATCGTCGTCGTCATCATCATCATCGCTCCGCTCGCCAGGAGGCCGTACGTAACGAGGATCAGAAATTGAGCTGCTGGACAAGCTGTCTCCTCCTCCTTCTTCCTCCTCCTCATCATCTCCACCTCTCTCCACCACCTCTGCTGGCCGCGCGCGCCTCTCTCGCAAGACTCTCTCCTGAGTAGTGGAAGTAGATTGAACAGGAGGCGGACTGCTCCTCGCATTCTTTGTGCGTGGCCTATGGATCACCCCAGGATGCCTTGTAATCTGCATTATAAAGATATCATTAGAAAGCAATCATCAGGAACAATGGTGTAAAGGGAAAATAACTTGAAAAACATACCCAAACGCCTCCCCCTCGGCTAATAGCCTCGCCTTGAGCTCTTCCCCGGCTAGTAGCTCCACCTCGACCTCCTCCCCGGCTGGATGACTCTTCGCGACCTCCCCCACGGCTGGTCGGTCCACCACTTGAACTTCTCTGTCTGGTACCACCCCTTTGTACAGCTGCTGTAGCCCCGCGTGGCAAAACCTCGGGTGATACGCCCATTGCTCCCTGACAAATCACCGTGAAGCAGTCCAACAGCAGCCGGTATACATTCTCTGCCCATGCTCGTGGTACCTAAGACAAATCCAGCACATTAGAATGACATATATACATCAAATAAGTCTGCAAGAAATTAAAATGACAAGTCAAATTTCATACCTCAGCCTCAGGTAAGGTAATACTCGCAGAGCGTGACGGGATAACGATCTCGCCTTCAATGCCTTCCCGTGTCACCACTGACACCACTCTGCTCACCTCCGGGAAAGTATGCCCCACCTCTGCAACCCGTCCAGCACCTCGTCCCCTACCTGGCCTACGGCGTGAGCTGGTACCGCCCCGTCTACTCCCTCTACTCCCCGAGGCCCCTGTCGCCGCCTCACTCTCATTACCCCCTGCCTCCATAGCACCTGATAGCCGCTCCGCCATCCGAAGGCGATAGGCTAAGTACCTCTCCCTATAACCTGCATAGTCCATCGAGGGACTAAGGTAAGCTGTCAGGTCCGCGACTGGCCTCGTGTGCCTCTCTATCTCCTCCCGAGTATAATCCCCCGTCCTCAGCATCAGGAGTGGCACGCCTACCGGAACCCTGAACTCCGCAAGCCCCAAGGATTGGCGAGTCACCCGCTCCCCCAGATACCATTGCCAGCCGAAGGGTGACTCCAATAAAACACGGCTGCGAGTCACCTCCCGGCTTCGAACAAGAAAGTCTGCCCGCAGCCCGGTCCACAAATTCCATAGAACCTGCAGAAAATTAAAGAATGCCTTAGAAGAGTGACCTAGAAACAACATCATATAGTCAAAAGTAAAGATTCTTACCCCTTCGCCAGACATCCTATCAAGGAAAAGGCGAAATTCCCTCAAATTCCCTCGGAATTCGCTAGATTGACGATACTTGGGCGCCCACCTCAATGCTCGAGGAAGTACTCGAGGATTCTCGTACGTGTTCTCCGGTCCGTACATCCCCAGTACTTCAAAAGCCCAAACCTGCACGTTAAGCAAATTGTATTAGTCAAAGAAGATCAAAAGGCAAGTAATACAGGATTTAAAAACATGAATTGAATATCTTACCTCCAAAACCCTCCAGTAGCCGCCTAAAGTCGTACCGACCATGCGCGACGCGCTCCCAAGAAAGCAGTACAAGGTAGCCAAGGCAGCCCCTCCAAAATCAAATCTCCCCGCCTGCTCGAGATGGTGAAACGCTGGCAACCAACCTAGGTGTACACCATTGCGCCTGTTTGGGAACAGTGATGCGCCAAAAAGGTAAAGAAGGTAAGCCCGAGCCATCTGTGCTACCTCCTTATCATCCGCCGGAGTCCTATCCCAATACCCCTTTTCAAATTGAGAATACTTCACCATCGCATCCGCTGCCCGAAACCCCGGTCCCAAGTAATACTCTAAGGCCCTCTGGTCTCTGTACAGGTCCGAGTCAAAAGGTATCGGGTCCCCTCCTACCCTCAAACCAGTAATCGCTGCAAAATCTAAAGGGGTGATGGTCATCTCGCCGAATGGGAGGTGGAACGTATTTGTGGTGTTCCACCATCGCTCTACTAAAGCCCTAGGAAGCGGTTCGATCGCCCTCCCGTGAACAAGGTCCGAATGAAAGGACCAAAACCCGCAGCATCTACTAAACCCCGTACCCTAGGATCTAAAGCCTCGTAATATTCGAGGGACCGGGCAGGCCCCCCATAACAAGCCATTGACGTATCCTCCTGTTTTAAGTAAACATGCATACAGACTAAGATACAATGATATGATAAGCATATAAAAGCAAGAAATGTAAAAGGCATTGAATTTGAAATTACCAGTGGGCCGGACATCCCCATGTGACTCCCTGGGTCATGAAGCACCTGCTCCTCCTGTAGGGCCTGACGAGGTACGAACGCGTCCACCCCAAAAGGCACGAAGAAGTGGACGCGAGGCACATAAGACTCCTCGCTGAAAGCCGCCCTCTCCCTCGCCGCTACCTCCACTTCCTGAACCAAAGTAACCCGAGGGCCCTCCCTCGCTCTCTGCCTCTCCTCCTCCTCTCTCTCAGTTTCCCTCAAAGTCTCCTCTCTCGAAAGCACACTCGCTAACGAAGGAGTCTCCGCCAATCGAGCACTCAGGTCCCGAGGGTCTGCACACTCCAAAGTATCTCGCAGACTCACCCCTTCCTCCCTCGATGAACCAATAGGTGGTCTGAACAAAGGATCCGCCAGTGGATCCCTCGCCTCTTGGCCCTCGCTCTCTCCCACTACTGACTTCCCCCTCGCTAACCTCCGAGCAACAGCCTCAGCATCCTCGTCCCCCTCTCCTCTGCTCTCCGTCTCCATGTGCATGTCCGACGGAGTAAAAGGAAAGTCTGAAGGAGTCGCGCTGGCCGGCGTTCCTCGTTCCTCCATGGCCCGACGTTCCACACTCACATCTAGCCCTCCGATCTCCATCTCAATGACTGAACCAGCCGGAGTAAAAGGAGCACTCGCCGGCGTCGCTGGCACGCTTGCTGCAGAACCTGTTGAACCACCCACGGTCAGTTCTTCCACCGTACGGTGCTCCCCTTCTACCGTACGGTGTTCACCCATTACTGTATCACCGCTACCAATTGAAGCCTCCACCGTACGGTGCTCACCCTCTGCCGCACGGTGTTCGTCCGTCACCATCTCACCCCCAACCGCCGTGGGCTCCGCCGTACGGGTCTCCTCCTCCACCATACGGTGTTCCATCTCTCCCGTACGGCACTCCTCCATTATGACAACTCCTATATTGCCCTCAGCCGTCGCCACCAGGCCTCCCTCGGTTGATGTGCCGCTCACTGTCGCACTATCCCTTACCGTTGAAACCATGAAGCCCTCGACAGATTGGGCACTGTCCATGGCTGTGACAGTGGCTCCACCATCACCACCACCTTCGACTGTAGTAGGGCCAACCCCCTCGGCAACATTTAGAACCGAACCAGACTCGGTTGCCCGCACCACCGTGCCGTCGCCACCGCTTGGGGCTTCACCCGTACCATCCCCATCACGCTCCATGACCAAAATCAGAAGATTAGAAAACCTAGGGTTGAGGGGAGATCGAGAGAAGGAAGAAGAGCAGTTCGAATTTTTGAAAATGAACCGACTCAAACGGTTTCTACTATTTATGTCTCGTAACTGCTTCCACCGTACGGTGGAAATATATCCCGTACGGTACATATCTCGAATACATCCACCGCATGGTACAAACTCTACCGTGCGGCACATCTATGCAAATCAAAACTCACTGTCTGCATTCCAGTTACGCCCTCAATCTTGATCCCTCATGTTTCATTTCTTAGAATTGGTACCATACCAATTTATGTTTGATCTTGTTGTTAAAATCTCATTCTCAAAAGATTATTTATTTGAAATCATATCATTTCATCTTTTTAACAGTGTAAACAGCCTTGCTAAGTTTTCATTAAATGGTTCATCCTGAAGTAACCATTCTCTTAAAATAGTTTGTTGAGATCGCATCCTCACACAAACTTCAAAATTACGTTTCAATTAAAAATTCTGCAATGTAAAAACAGCCTCGCTAAGTTTACATCTTTATCAAATCATATTTTCAAATGGTTTATTGAGATCTATCCTCAATAATCGTCTTCTCGAAAAAACTCGTTGAGATCGTACCCTCAACAAATTTCAAACAAACTTCAGTCAAATTTCAATCAAATAGTGTAGACAGCCATGCTAAGACTACATTTCGTACATAAATGCAATCTTTTCCAAAATTCAATTTGTGACTTTATGTGTTTTATATTCCCATTACATTTTGCCCCCATGAACTACGCAGGTCTAATCCCTACATTGGGGTACGTAGGCAGCTGGAAAGAGCACGACCATTTGCATTTATATTTTGTAAATTATTTTCTGCTTAAAAGATACTTGGATATTCAAATTGGGTGGTCTATGTCTTTGACGCGACTCAGAACGAATCAATGATCTACGAGCCTCGTCAAAGAGCAGCATCTGTAGACACCCCAATTTGGACATTTCGATATCTTTTAAAATCCCCGA
>BPLS01023193.1:0-11528 GCA_019656275.1 Rhododendron kiyosumense
CTTGTAGTACTGATTTTGAAGATGTTCCCAATCCTGGGATGGGACAAATTTATTCTCCATTGGTATTTTGATTTGCATCAAAAAGACTCGCTCCAACAATGCACAATCTATTGTCATTCTCCAAATTTAAGCAGATACTTGGATTTCGGTCCCCAAATTTGGAGACTCATGATTTGTTTTTTTTTTTTTTTTTTTTGAGAACGTATATATACTATTAGATTAAAACGATTAGTGGTATGTATGTTTTTTTTGATTGGCAAAGATGAATTTTATTAAAACACGGGGAAAGGGGAAGGGGATCCAACAAATAGTTGGATAATACACCATAAGGGCAAAGCCCATAACACCCAAAAGTCTAACAGGGTTCACAACAGATAATACAATAAAGATCAACCCAATACCCAAATTAAATAATGAAAGCCCAAAATCCAAACTCCAGCCCAAGCCTGGACTGGCCCACCCAACCCATTCCACAAAACCCTAACTACACCGGCATCCACCGCCATACAAACCACCGAAGCCCAGCCTCGCCGTTAAGCCGAGCCGGCCTCTCCCAGATGTAGAGACCGGCGGGGGGAATTAGCCTACGCCAGTGAAAGCCAACACAGTCAGGGCCTGGTAGCTAACCACCACCACCATTAGCCCAAACACCGAACAACCCCTGCAAACAAAATAGCCTTCATCAGCGAGGTCACCAAACCAGAATGACGAAATGCTAACCCCTTGCCCGATTGAGAGCTTCAGAAGGCCGCCGACCGGAATTCGGCACACAAAAGACGACCAAAGCATCACAACCATGGGGGCCACATCCACCCCACCACTATCGGACTGGATCAACACAGAATAAAACTGCCATCCTCACCGATCGTTTTCTGGAATAAAGGAGAACCTGCAAAACAAAGTTAGAACATCTACACTATCGAAACAGAACACCTCTCCACCACTGTACCACCACCCAACACCCACTCAAAATCAGATCCAAAACCCCACCGCCACCAAAACAGCCACAAGATCGATGAAGAAAGGACGATTCTTCAACCACCGCCCGCGTCGAAAGCCACCGACCCCAGACATCCACAGCCAATCGGCCAAAAAATGCCGACAGGCAGACCCACGTCTGTCCAGCAACGGAAAACATGGAGGGGTTCAAGCTACCCCACACCTCCAGCCGCCGTCGGCCCCTAGATGTGGTGAACGGAGGGTGCCAAGCGGCAACCGGGAAGGCGAGCAAGGAAGGCTGAATCGAGGTAGGAAGGCTGATGGGCTTCGAAATCTGAAAGAAGAGAGGGAGGAGAGAGAGATAGCAAGGGGAGGAGGAGGAAAAATGGACCCGGGGGAGGAGGGAAGGTGGGCACCTCCCCCCCAGGTGGCGGCGGCGACTGAGGGAAAGACCTAGGAGAGAAATCGCTAAGAGTTAGAGAGAGAAAGACGAATCCCAAGTTTACAGTTTTATCAAACTATTAGTGGTATGTATGTTAGGCTGCGCTCTTATGAACTTTAACTTAAATATGAGAATTTTGTCTTTATTTGAATTTTTTTGCATTTGTTTGTTTTGCGCCAAATTTTTGTGGGTTATTGATTCGTATCGATGAGAGAAATCGAAAAAGTAATTTTTTTTGACTTTTACCCGAATATTTTGAGAAAGAACCACTTCTATGCAAAAAAAAAAAAAAAAATCCTCTAAAAAGTGGTTATTTTTCAAAACACTTAGGTAAAAGTAAAAAGATTTTACTTTTCTGATTCTTCTCGTCGAGACGAATCAATAACCTACAAAAGTTTGGTGCAAAACAAAAAAATGCAAAAAAAAAAAATCAAATAAGGACAAAATTTTTAGATTTAAGTTCAATTCATAAGAGCGCAGAATATCTTCTATTTTCTAATCCTTTTTTTTAGGGTTAGTCAACCAAAATTTACAATTTTTTGTTGGCTTATCAAAGAGAACAAATACTTTTGGACATTCCAAAATCGAATAGAAGATTAACATTAAGAGACAAAATGAGTATACTCTAGCGGCAAAGTAACTTCAAGCAAGACAAAAGTTCAATAATACATTGCTATAGTGAGTCATGAAATCACACATTATCAGACAAAAATATACTCTAGCAGCATTTTTCTTTCCCTTTTCGTAATTACTCCCACAATATAGTGGACCAATGCTTATGACACACGAAAGTGCTCAATGATGATTAACTAACTTTCAATGTGACAGCCTATGAAGAGTACTCGCCTATTCACTTGAGCGCTTTTAGAATTGGCTCAATGCCCCTATTGTTTGAGGCGATTTCACCAAGTTTAGTGCATGTGATGATACACCATGGAAGGTTATCTCATCAAAATGAATGTATCTCCTTTCGCTGGGATTCCATTTATTAGAAGATTGCCGAAATGGTCGGCTTCTTTGTCAGTTTGCTTACTCTGGTGGGGATCTAGTGCCCCGAGGGGATCGAGTAAGAAAGAATATTTGCATGGCTTGAATCCACAGCACCTTGGATCCTTCTTAAGTATCATGGCAATGGTACTCTCTCCTAAGTTTGTCACAATATCAGAATTCCTATCTTCAGGTAACCAGCTTGAGAGTGTCCCACACACCCCCCAAGAGAGGATTCTTACGCTGGATGATTTCCATGGCATTCCTTAATTAGCGCCTTGAGATGTTCCGACTCTCATGGGCATACACCTGTTTCCAGTTCCAAAATATGATCAAGGGGAAAATAAACATATTAGAACCCCCTGGGTAGAAATTAGTAGTGGAGTATAAAATAGTGATAAGAGCGTAAATGTTCACATTAACGCCCCTAATTTATCTTTGTTAAGTCCCATTTATATTATTATTCAGAGCTTAATGCTTAATATGTGTATTATAGGTATTTGAAGGATTTGGTACGAAAAGTGCAAAATGAAAATATTAAACGGTGTTCAATACTTCGGCAGCTGAAATTTAATTGGTACCAAGCTAGTCTGGAATTGAAGAGAACAAGATTTGATGAGGCAATTAAGCAAAGACAAATCTAATGGGCACGAGCACATGTTGTCTGACACATGACTTCAGTGATAGGTTTGCAAGTTATTGGGTTTGCAACTAATTAATTGGGTTATGACTTAATTGGTCGGGCTTGGACCAAAACATGGAAGAGGAAATTGACTTGGCAGTTTTAACTAGGTGGGCCCATGAGGTACACGGGGGTGGTTCAATATATAAAGGAAAAAAAAGGGTGTCAAAGGGATCACTTTGTTTTGACGGTACAACAGAGAACAGAGGTAGCGATCGGTATCACTTTCGCCAGACGAAGGAAAACAAAGAAAGAGGTTGTGGTGACATCTTCATGGGTGGCACGCACAACAGAAAAAGAAGAAAGAACGGGGCTGCGATTTCTCCCACTGTGCCTATTTTCAGTACACACTCCGACTTTTATTTTACAATACTGTTTTCTCCGAAGCTTTGTTTTTCTCTTTTAAGTTTTTAAAGTTTTGTTTAGATCTCCGCACACCGGTAACTCGTATTGATTTCTGTTTTTTATTAAAGTTGCTCATTGGTATTTAATTAATTGTTATCTTTTGTTCATTTTTTCTCACGTAATAGAAGCATGATGCAAGTTAGGGTTTCTTTTGCTTCTTGTTTAATAATGAGTAAGTACTCATTCAGGTAGGGTCGCGGGGTGATTAGCACGTCGTGGCCAGTTCGGGCACTACTCCTATTTTCAAATGATGGAAAAACGATTTTTGATTGGAAAATACTTCCCGCGGACGAATCCGAGCATTGTCGGAGCCCATGTGAACGGGGGAATGGGGGTCCAAAACTCATTCTCCGCTGCGCATAGGTAAACGGCGACCATAGGATTTCGCATCTTGCGGGGTATCTTTTCAATGCAAAATTGAACGTTTTTAAAGAACATCGATTGGAGCAGGTTGATCTGAAGTGGTTACGAGTGCTACGAACCCTACGACCGTACCTTCTTTTAATTATCTGGAAAGTTCAATCAATTTCTATGTTTTAGCTAATCTCAATCAATTGTCAAGGGGTGGCTACCTAAGAGCCAGGTTAATTAGTAACAACCCGAGGTTCCACAGCACATACTTCACCGTCCTTAGTGGATTCGACTCCGGTCTTACCGGGTATTGTGCTACGTCGGTCTCCGCCCTACGCTCGGGGCAACGCATTATTTTAGGATTAGGAAATCGTCAAGCAAATAGCACAAGGAAGATGAATGTGAAAAGAGTTATGCGAATTAATATAATTACTTGATCGATAAAATTCCTTTCTTTTGCCACAAAACAGGGATAGGAACCAAGTTCTTTGTTTCTGTGATGAACAATCCTAAGAAAAACCAAAGCCGCCAGGAACCTACAGACCTAAAACCCCAAACCTGACCAAACCACCAAACCCACCACATCCCAACCCAAACCCCACGATATCGTTATGATCAATTAATGGGACTCTGGCCGGAACGACTCAAGTAACAATTATATATAGAAACACATACCTAATCAAATAACGATGACGAGGCACTTATTTTCATATAGGTGATTTGTCAAGAGGAAAAACCCCTTTGTAACAATAGTCTGACTATTTTCACCGTATAATCATGATCAATTTGGCTTGATTGTCCCTTCGGACTGAGTGATTGGGAAAGAAAAGAAAAGAAAATGAGGAGAGTTTCTCAACAAAATGTAAGAAAAAAAAAAATTGTGAGATTTGTTTCTCATCACATCATTTCTCAGGATCTAACTAAGAAAATACCAAACTACAAAATTTACGTAGTCCGCTTGAAACCACCCTCTTTTCAGGGGCTGCGTTTGGACTCTTGAAACCAACGCCACATGGGAGACTCGGCAGTTAAATACTCCATCCGGCCTGAACCTACCACATAATTTACGCGGGAAGTATACAATACCAGGAAATAGCTCAAAAGAAAGACATTATCTTAATTAAAGACATAACTGAATAATCTTCAACGGGGACACACCCGGCTTTCAACGGGAACACACGCGGCTTCCAACGGCATGCATTAAGCCATAATAAAAACTCATGGAATTCAACAATAGCAAGTATTCAATTAAGAGTGCAAAGTAGAGATACTGAAGAAAATACTCCGTATTTTTTAGAGAATGGTTGTATACTTTCGGTATCTCAAATCATGATCGGGTCCGTAAAATGTCCGTGACTTGCCGCTATGAGGAACATCCTTAAATTATAATCTTATCGGACTCGCAATCATTATACGGATTCCGCGGCCAAATGGCCTGACCAACTTATTGACTTTCTTCCTCTTCCTCTTCCTCTTCCTCTTGCTATTTGTTTTTTATTTTTTGTTTTACTGAAAATCTATAAAAGCTACTCTATTTTTATCTAATAAATAAAAATATGGGTTGTTACACTGGGCTAGCTCGATTGTGCATGGGCACGAAAATTGGCACGGCATGGCACGATAAGAATTGTGGTGGGCTGTTAGCTGGTCTGAGAATATTTTGAAAAAGCACGACACAACATAGTTAGTAAATGAGCCCGACATAACATGACACAAAGCTCGCTACAGGATAGTACTAGTGTGTCTGGCTGTAGTCAAGAGACAACAAACAAAATCGAAAAAACATATACCATCTATATAAAGCAAAACGACCAAACACGAGCTTATTATACAAATTTAATCTCTGGTATCGCAATACAACATTCTTGTATTCTAGTAGTACCATGTCAAACAAAGGAAATATGAATGTTGTAAGCTAAAGAAAAAAATTGGGAAACCTTATTTTGCCACAAGCTTAACAGACATGCAATGCTACAACTCTATAACAAATATACTCTGAGCATCACATTATGGGATGCTGAACTATTGGAATGTTTGAGAAAAGCTTGATTGGAAGCCGCACGTCAAAGCTGGAAAGTCTGCGACCACCGCATGAGAAATCCATTGGGCCCTCATGAATAATATCAAGTAGATTTTTCTACATATTTGTTGTTGTGTACGTTGTGAGCTGTGTGTTTCAACTCTTTCCCGGTTATATCTTTCCTTCCATGTCTTGTGTGTCCATCATGTTGAGTGGGTCCCTCCTAGTTGGTGGGTCCACAAGGGGGCTTATTAATTAAGTCCAAAATGTTATGGGTTATCTTGCTATTCTTGGAATTGCAAAGGGAGAACTTATAATTTCCTCCATGGGATTACAAAAGCAAGTCAGGAGACTTGTCTCACAATTGTTACTGCTGCTGTAACTTTTCGAGAGATACAGAGAGTTCCAGAGAGCTGCCGAGAAAAGTGAGGGTTTTGCTTTTTAGTTCAAGCCAAGATCGGACCACTGTTACAACTCCGATTTTGATGGGTTTTTAGTATGTTCCATAGTTCGACGAGCTCTACGCACTGATCGGAACAGATTGGCAAGGTTCTCTCGGGTTCAAGGAGTTTGGGAAATCCACTTGGTGAGACCTAAACTTGTATCTTGTTGATTTTGTTGAAATCCACCTTAGGGTGATGTTTGTATGCCTCTAGTAGCTTGCTAGGGAAGAACTCTTGTAACCCCATTATCATTATGGTGGAAGATTTGGTAGCGACTACGCTCCCGTGGACGTACCTCTAATTTAGGGGGAACCACATATAAATCCCGGTGTCTCGTGGTTTGCTTGTTGTTGCATATTTTATTTTCGGCTCCTAGATTGCTCGTTGGTTATTGTGGTTTGCAATATTTAGCCTATTCTCTATTTGCACAAGGAGGGAAAAATATTCGTAGTGTGTCGGGTAGTTTTTCCCAACAAGTGGTATCAGAGCTGCTGGTTTGGGGGTGTGCTCGTCTGATTCTTGTGTGAATTTAGAATGGAGGAAAATTCGGGGGCCATGATTAAATTGACTTCCACTAATTACTCGATATGGAAACCACGAATGGAGGATGTCCTTTACACCAAGGACTTGTATTTGCCGATTTATGGTGATACAAAGAAACCGCAGGGTACAAGCGATGAGGATTGGAAGGTAACGAATAGAAAAACAGTTGCCTTAATTCGTACTTGGGTTGATCAAAGCGTGTTCCATCATGTGGCTCAAGAAACTAATGCGTATGAGTTATGGACGAAACTTGAGGCTATGTATGAGAGGAAAACGGCACAAAACAAAGCTTCTTTGATCCGAAGGCTTGTTAATTTGAAGTACAAAGATGGCCGTAGTGTTGCGGAGCACATGAGTGACTTCCAAGGGTTGATAAACCAGTTGAGTACAATGAAACTAGTGCTAGATGAGGAGTTGCAAGCACTGTTATTGCTGAGTTCTTTGCCTGACAGTCGGGAAACGTTGGTTGTTACAATCAGCAATTCGGCTCCAAGTGGGATGGTAACCATGGACATGGTGAAAGATGGCATGTTCAATGAAGAGGCAAGGAGAAAAGAGCAAGGTACTTCGGTTGACACTGAGGCTCTTGTTGTTCAGAACAGGGGCAGGAGCAGAACTAGAAATTCTAGTGGTGACCGTAACAAGTCCAAAAACCGATCAAGAAGCAAGTCAAGAGGAACATCCAAGCCGAGGAGTGAAATCGAATGCTTCCACTGTCATAAAATGGGGCATGTGAGAAAGGAGTGTCGAATACTTCAAAAGGAGCTAAAGAAAGGGAAATGTGTCGAAAGTAGTGGTAAGAAAGATACAACCGCAGTTGCCTCCGATGGAGAAGTTATCATTGTTTGCGATGATGATTTTGTTGGGCTCACGGGGCAAGACTTGAGTTGGGTGATTGACTCCGGTGCTTCCTTCCATGTTACTTCACAAAGGTACTTTTTCGCATCCTATACACATGGAGACTTTGGCCATGTCCGGATGGGTAATGAAGGTGTGTCCAAGATTGTGGGGATGGGAGATGTTTGCTTAGAGACCAACACGGGTTGTAAACTTATGCTCAAGGATGTTTGACATGTTCCCGATATTCGGCTCAATTTGATCTCCGCCGGCAAGCTTGATGATGAAGGGTATAAGAACCAATTTGGTGATGGAAAATGGAAGCTTTCCAAGGGTTCTTTGGTTGTTGCTAGAGGAAAGAAGAGTTCTACTCTTTATTTGATGCAAGCTAAGCTAAGCAAAGGGGAGGTGAATGCCATTGGGGATGAAGCCTCCACCGAGCTATGGCACAAGCGGTTCGGTCACATGAGCGAGAAAGGAATGCAAATTCTAGCCCGGAAAGCACTTCTTCCGGAGGTGAAAGGTACATGTTTAAAGCATTGTGTTCATTGCTTAGCTGGTAAACAACATAGAGTTGCATTTAATAGAACTCCTGCATCTAGAAAGCCTAATGTTCTAGATTTGATACATTCTGATGTTTGCGGTCCAATGAAAGTTAGAACACATAGTGGTGCACGTTACTTTGTTACTTTCATTGATGATCATTCTAGAAAAGTTTGGGCTTATGCTTTGAAAACTAAAGATGCTGTGTTGGAAGCATTTAAACTTTTTCAGGTGAATGCTGAAAGGGAAACCGGAAGGACATTGAAATGTATTCGAACTGATAATGGGGGTGAATACAGAGGCCCATTTCATCGATATTGCATGGAAAATGGCATCAAGCATGAAGGAACCGTTCCCAAGACACCTCGACAAAATGGCGTGGCAGAAAGAATGAATAGAACAATTGTGGAAAGAGTGAGATGTATGCTCTCACATGCAAAGCTGCCTAAATCCTTTTGGGGTGAGGCAATGAGGACAGCAGTTGCTCTAATCAATCTTTCTCCTTCAGCTCCACTGAATGGTGATGTGCCGGAAAGGTTTTGGTCAGGAAAGGAAGTTTCTTATGGGCATTTGAGGGTGTTTGGGTGCAGGGCATTTGTACATGTTCCGAAGGATGAAAGGTCAAAGCTTGATGGCAAGACAAAGCAGTGTATTTTTCTGGGGTACAGCAATGAAGAGTTCGGCTACAGATTATGGGATCCAGTTGACAGGAAACTTGTGAGAAGCAATGATGTCGTCTTCTTTGAGGATCAAACCATTGAAGATTTGGACAAAATTGAGAAGCCAACACCATCACATGAGTTCCCAGTGAATCTTGATCCGATTCCTCCACCCATGGTGCATGATGATTATGGGGGAGATGTGCAGAATGATGATGATGTTGAGGAAACTCCTACAGCTGAGGAAACCGAGCAAGAAGTGCAACAAGAACAAATTCTTTCCGAACCACCTGAAGAAGAACAGTTGAGAAGGTCAACTAGAGAAACGCAACCTTCAAGAAGGTATCCTCCTGATGAGTATGTGATGCTTACAGATTGTGGAGAACCTGAGTGTTACGAAGAAGCTTTAACTCACAAGCATAAGGGGGAGTGGATGAAAGCCATGCAAGAAGAGTTGAAATCCTTACATGAGAACCACACTTATGACTTGGTGAAATTGCCTAACGGTAAGAGAGCTCTTAAAAACAAGTGGGTGTATCGCTTGAAGACTGAAGAGAAAAGCTCACAGCCACGGTACAAGGCAAGGTTGGTTGTGAAGGGTTTTGAGCAGAAAAAGGGCATTGACTTTGAAGAAATTTTCTCACCGGTGGTGAAGATGCCGTCTATACGGGTTGTTCTTGGGTTGGCCGCTAGCTTGAATCTTGAGATTGAGCAGCTTGATGTAAAAACCGCTTTCCTTCATGGTGATTTGGAGGAAGAAATTTACATGGAACAACCGGAGGGGTTCAAAGTCAAAGGTAAGGAAAACTTAGTTTGTAAACTAAAGAAAAGCTTGTATGGGCTAAAGCAAGCGCCGCGACAATGGTACAAGAAGTTTGATTCATTCATGGTTGAACATGGGTACAATAGGACTTCTTCGGATCATTGTGTGTTCATGAAGAAATTCTTCGACGGTGATTTCATCATTTTATTGCTCTATGTGGACGATATGTTGATCATTGGCCATGATGCGGGAAAAATTGAGAGGTTGAAAAAGGAGCTTGGCAAATCCTTTGCTATGAAGGATTTGGGTCCCGCAAAGCAAATTCTTGGCATGAAGATCACTCGTGATAGGAAGAATGGCAAGCTTTGGCTATCGCAAGAAAGGTACATTGAGAAGGTGCTAGAGAGGTTTAACATGAATAAGGCTAAACCGGTTGGCACTCCACTTGCTAATCATTTCAAACTTAGCTCGAAGCAAAGTCCGGCAAGTGAGAAGGAAAAAATTGAAATGAGGAATGTCCCATATGCATCGGCGGTTGGCTCGTTGATGTATGCAATGGTATGTACTAGGCCCGACATTGCCTATGCAGTTGGTGTGGTAAGTCGATTTCTTGCTAATCCGGGAAAGGATCATTGGGCTGCGGTAAAATGGATTTTGCGTTATCTCCGCGGTACTTCCAAAATGTGTCTATGTTTTGGAAATGGTAAGCCTTTGCTTGAAGGCTATACGGATGCAGATATGGCGGGAGATGTTGACTCTAGAAAATCCACTTCGGGCTACTTGCTGACTTATTCAGGGGGAGCCGTATCTTGGCAGTCCAAGTTACAGAAATGTGTTGCATTATCTACCACCGAGGCCGAATACATTGCAGTGGCAGAAGGCTGCAAGGATTTGCTATGGGTGAAAAAGTTTCTTCAAGAATTGGGCTTTGAACAAGAAAGGTATGTTCTCAATTGTGACAATCAAAGTGCTATTCATTTGAGCAAGAACCCAACTTTTCATTCACGGTCGAAACATATTGATGTGCGTTATCATTGGATTCGTGAGGCGTTGGATGAAAAATTGCTACAGCTTGAGAAAATCCATACGGACAAGAATGGTTCCGATATGATGACTAAATCTTTGCCTAAGGAGAAGCATGTGTTTTGTTGTTCCCAAGCGGGGTTGGTTGAACCCCCCACCTAAGTCGGGAGGGGGAGATTTGTTGAGTGGGTCCCTCCTAGTTGGTGGGTCCACAAGGGGGCTTATTAATTAAGTCCAAAATGTTATGGGTTATCTTGCTATTCTTGGAATTGCAAAGGGAGAACTTGTAATTTCCTCCATGGGATTGCAAAAGCAAGTCAGGAGACTTGTCTCACAATTGTTACTGCTGCTGTAACTTTTCGAGAGATATAGAGAGTTCCAGAGAGCTGCCGAGAAAAGTGAGGGTTTTGCTTTTTAGTTCAAGCCAAGATCGGACCACTGTTACAACTCCGATTTTGATGGGTTTTCAATATGTTCCATAGTTCGACGAGCTCTATGCACTGATCGGAACAGATTGGCAAGGTTCTCTCGGGTTCAAGGAGTTTGGGAAATCCACTTGGTGAGACCTAAACTTGTATCTTGTTGATTTTGTTGAAATCCACCTTAGGGTGATGTTTGTATGCCTCTAGTAGCTTGCTAGGGAAAAACTCTTGTAACCCCATTATCATTATAGTGGAAGATTTGGTAGCGACTACGCTCCCGTGGACGTACCTCTAATTTAGGGGGAACCACGTATAAATCCCGGTGTCTCGTGGTTTGCTTGTTGTTGCATATTTTATTTTCGGCTCCTAGATTGCTTGTTGGTTATTGTGGTTTGCAATATTTAGCCTATTCTCTATTTGCACAAGGAGGGAAAAATATTCGTAGTGTGTCGGGTAGTTTTTCCCAACA
>BPLS01023194.1:0-19011 GCA_019656275.1 Rhododendron kiyosumense
AATGGAGGTGTAGCGGTGGCTATTTATATGCGGCGTCTCAATTGATATGGATGTTTGTGTAGTAATGAACCTGCTAGGAAAGGTAAAATCCATAGCACCTTATATGGATCCGATGCACCTTGTATCAACGTGGATTGTTCCCTGTTTCAGAGATTAAAAGGTATGTTAGTCTAAATAAAATAGGAATTCCACGAAATACACGTGGTGGAGTAGTGGAGGGTGTGATGATGGTGGCGTTGGCTGGGAGAGGGGAAAAGAGGACAAGTTAAATGACATTATTTTTAGGTGTATTTTGCTCTTTGAATAGAATAATGTTGCTCCTCAAATGAAATTCTGTTGCCCCTTATGTGAAATGTATTGCCCCCAAGGAGAACGAGTTGAATGACATTTTTGTCATGAGTATTCTTCAATACCAATCAGGGGTATTTTTGTCTTGATAAATTATGAATACCATTTCTTGGGATTTAATGTTCTCCTTCCCATGACTTATGAATTCAAAAAAGTAGTCCATGACTTGAGACTTATTTTCCCCAACACCCATTTAAATGCAATTCCCCCTTGTTTTTATTTAACCTCAATGTAAATTATTAAGTATTTTTATTGTTAAAGGGTATAAAAGGAAATTACGGTGTAATTCTATCCCATCCAGACCAAAACAAACACAGTATTAGTAATTCTATCGTCCAATCCTGTACAAAACAAACAAGAGAGAATGATTTAACAACCTCACTATTAATCTCATCTCATTACGAATTCTATCCCATCTATCACAATTATTAAATGAGGCTCTAGTGCATAGCACACTCCCCTGGGTTGGTGAAATTTAGTCTTTCCAGTTTCTCGATTCTCAACAGAACATCAAAGTATCATTAAAAGAAACAAAGATCATCATCAAAGATTTGCTCTAACGAAACAAATTCAGAAATCCAATGAGAACGGAAACTTTTGCATTTTTGGATTCCGAAGGAAAAAAAGAAATGGGTGAACTTGAACTGTTTTTGTGCACCATGATGGGTGAATATGGATGAACGAGGAAGTGGAAGTGTTTTTCTGTGGCACAGATTCCTAATTCTGAAATTGTGATTGGCACAGCAGACCAACGAGTACTTATGGTGCCCGGTTGTTACCTTCAGAGTCTCGGAATTAGTCGAGATACGCGTAAATTAGCCCGAACGTCAGGTTATAAAAAAGAAAAGAGAAGGAGTACCTATTGTGGGTTTGGTGTCTCACCGCTGAGACTATGGTGCATCTTAAAAGGTACTACTATGTTCTAGGGTTTGGTGTCTCATGCGCTCCACTGAGATTTTATGGGTTCAAGTGAAACTTGGGGTTCGAAATTAAACTAAAATGTTGTATATCTCCCGGTAACATTTAATATTTCTTTCATATTGTTTGCACTGAATTTGACCATGAGCATACCTTGGCTGCTAGTACTCGAATGATGAGTGAAGAAGAAATCCATTGGTCTAATTTCAGACAAATCAAATTCAGTCGTAATACAAAATGGGTAATAAAGTAAAGGAGCAACTCGTGGTATGTAACAAAAGTTCTATTAAAATTCAAAATCAAATATTATGATTATAGGATTCGGGAAAAAAAAAACTGCTGGAATTGTACAGAATAGAACCCTATTTATTCCCATGTACTATATTATGAAGAATGAAACAAGTTTAAAACAATTACATGGAGCACATAATTGTGGAAACCATAACAAGAACATGGGTACAGAGCCCAGCACAGGGCATCAAAAGAACGGATCCGAATCCTCTGTGAGAATTGTACCTGTGATGATCGTGTGAGACTTTTCATGAAGAGGCGTCACCTCTTAACTTAAGACATCTAACGGTGGAGAGAAAAAAAATGTTGGGATCGAGCTGAGTACAAAATGAGTCAGAGAACAGCAGAAGACTTGAGTTACTCATTTGATTTTTATACCTACTTCATTGGACAGATCATCCAACCGGAATATCAGGCGTCAGTCGTCGACTCATCGCAAGGATGGAAGGCTAGTAAGATAGCCGATGCAATCCTCTTCGCAACCATAATTGGTAGGCGGTCATATAAAAGGAATCCAAAGGTCTAGGCGGTGTATGCCATGAAAAGTGTCTCCTAACCAAAAACAGGTTGTTGTACATGGTGAGGTACGTTTCTTCGGATATCGACAACAATATTTTCTTCAAAATTCCAATGTCCCCTTCGTTGATGATAATCGAGAACTTGCTCCAGTCCAACACGTTTGTAAACGGGAGGTCATAGTAGTCGGAGATTATAACAGGAATGCAACCAAAATGTATGGCATCGCTGACCCTTGCAGTATTTACCTCGTAACCTTTCACGCTTAGGCAGTATTTGCTCCTTCGAAATCCTTCTTCGTAAGGGAAAGATCGATTATTAGAAAAGATGTCCATGGAAGCATCTTTTCCCCATAAAGCTATTAATTTTGCTCGAACACGAGCATTTTGCTCGCGCCCGGCAAAGAAAACCAGTTTGTTCCTGCATTTTATAGCAAAGGAATGGGCTTGATCAGAAAGGCAGAATAGTACCATATTTCAAATTCAGAGCATTGGGGCAAGTCTTGTTATTGATTGTGGATAGGCAAGTTAGAGGGCGGTAGGTTTTTTTTGTGTTTAACAGAATTTCAGGCTCCCGTTGCGTCTAAAGATTCTAAGTCCCCAAAGGAAGAGGGAATAAATATCATTGTATCGGTAACCATTTTTTTTTTTTTTTACAATAATCAGATACTTGGACCAGCTTTCACCCATCTCAATTAATCTTGGAAGACCAATCTCACTATTGACTAGCGGGGATGAATATGTACGAATTTTGCTTCTGATCGATCATACAGTTGACAAATATCTTATTTAAATAAAGATTAATTAAACAAAGCTCTAAAACCATTTCTTCTTAGGCTTATAGTAATGTGTTTCATCTGTGTCTAATTAAAGAACTTGGGCTCAAGTGTCTGAAAAGTGTTGAGTTTACCAAAAGTAATAAACAAATTGATTGGAGTTGTTTGGGGGTTGCAATCCTCTTCTGAACCATAGTTGGTAGGCGGTCATCCAAAAGGAATCAAAATCTTCGGGTGGTGTTTGCCATGTGAAGTGTCTCCAAATCTGGACGAAACTAGAATTTTATATATGTAGGGGCCATAACAGTAACAAGTTTAATATAAAAATAATACCCGATAGAGAGAGAAATTGAGATAAGTGGCGAGTTTTTCTTTTCGTGTGGTATGAGAGAGAGATTAGCAGTGGGCCGGTTGTCCTAAGAGAAAAAGAAACTTGTGAAAAAGTGGTTCAAGTTTTTAACTCTTTTTAAATTACTTTTTTATTTGACAAATTAGGCGTTTTTTATTTGACAAATTAGGCGGCCCAACATGTTTATTAGTCTTGTACGTAACAAAATATTTCGTTCTCTAGTTTTATTTGAAAGAATTTGAATGAAAAGGAGTGCTTTGTTTCCACCGAGCTAAAACAATATCTCGATGTCTCTAGAAAATCAAAGTCATCGTTTAATAACTACTCCCTCCATCCCTTTTTAAGTGTTCTGCTTCGTAATTCCAATTTATTAAAAAGACATCATCATTATACCTTTCACATCAACTTTTTTCTCCACTTTCCCTATTTACCCATCATCATTACATTTTTACTCACTAATATTTCAAAATTAAATCTACTTTTAGGGACAAAATAGACAATGCACCAACTTTTACCCACTAACTTTACAAAATGGACATTTATTAAGGGACAGCCCAAAATGGAATACCGGACTCTAAAAAAGGGACGGAGGGAGTATTTTGCTTCAATTTCTTCTTTACAAATCAAAAAATTGAAGATTTAGTTACGATTAAAAATCTACTTTTCTATCTTCATCCATGGATCCTTGACCAATTATTCAATTGGAAGTATTAATCCAATTCCAAAATTTTGTTTCTCAATTTCATAATCCAATTCAATTTCCGAGAAATCACGAGAATCTATGTTTTTCCTCGATTCGGTTGGTAATTATATGTTTTTCCAAATTTGGGTGGCCCTGGCCTCCTAAAGCATACCTTTGAGTCCATGAGTCCTAACCAAACACTGGTTGTGGTACACGGTCAGGTAGGTTTGCTTGATGATAATTGAGAACTTGATCAAGCCCATCACATTTGCGAAAGAAAGATCATACTAGTTCGAAATTATTTGAAAATGGTGATAAATGATGAGAAAAAAGATGAATTTTATATTTTTCCATCTTGTTTCTCACCAAATTTTTTCCTTTTGTCTCTTCCTTTCTCACAATTAGAGGGGCTCGAAAGGCAATATCATGAGAAAAAATGAATACGAATTACTGGAACTGCTAAGAGCATCTCTAGCCATTGCTCAAACGTTCTCCAATGGCAAACTGAAACTTAAGCATAAACTTGAGCAAATACTTTATTAATGGCAAAGTTGTAAATTTGATTGGCACAAATAGCCTTCTAAAATTTGAGCAAAGATTTCAATCTTTCTCCATTAGATATATTTTTTTTAGCAAAACTCAATTCAGTACAAGGATTAGAGTGAGTTTTAGGGAGTTAGCTATTCAAATTTCGAGTTTGAGTGAAAAAACGGGTAAGAGCTGGAGATGCTCTAGCCTTACCCTTTCTTAAACTTAGAACCCAAATTTGAATAGGACTCCCTAAATCTTAATCCAGCTCCTGACTCAAATTCATATCAAATTGAGTTTTACCTAATGTTTTAACCAAATGAAAGGTGACTCAAAATCCTTACCCAAAGTTTACAAGGTCATTTCTCCCCCAAACTTACAACTATGCCATCTATGACTTTTTTTATCCAATTCATGCTTAGATTTGAATTTACCCGTTAGAGTGCTACGTACCAATAGGCAAATTTTGATGCCTCAAGAATGCAAGAAAAGCAGGAGGACTCTCGTGACAAGTAAAACCATATAAGAGGTAGACCATTTTATCCAATTCATGCTTAGATTTGAATTTGCCCGTTGGAGTTTTGCGTACCTACGGGCAAATTTTGATGTGCCTTAAAAGAATGCAAGAAAAGCAAGAGGACTCTCGTAACAAGTAAAACCATATACCTCTTATCCGGAGGATTCGTCGAGGCTCGGTCAAGATCGGGCCGGGGCCAAACCTGCGGCAGCGTCACATCCTTGTGGGAAACATACAGCCTCTGAAAGTAACTAGAGGAGCAAGTAACCTGGATTGCGCTGTTGCGCAATCCCTCGTGGTTCGAAGCGGCGTCGCGGCCGATGGAATGACAGCACACGTACAAGTGGTCGGCGCCTCCCGAGGCGTTCCAGAACGCGAACTCCGAGCTGATCCTGTCCGTGTACCGGGCCACGAATTTCTTTATGGACTCCGCCGAGTGCAGCCGGCGGTCAAGGCGCATCAGGTTGATGGAGAAAGGCATGTAGAAGAAGTGGGCCTCCTCCGGCCGAGACGTCAGCAGGGGGCTCGAGAGGAGCGCGGTCTTGAACGCGTGCTCGCTGTAGTAATTCCCGAGCTTCTTCGCGTCTGGCTGAGGAAGGAAAATGTTGGAAAATGGGGAGCTCTTCTTGTGTACATCTGGGTATGCGTAAATCTTCAAGTTTTGCATCATTTCGTTGTAGTCGGCATTGAAGTGTTCCCAATTGTGATAAGGGCCTGGTTTTTCGGAACTTTTTTCAGCATCGGCCCTTGGGTTTCGGGTCGCCTTTGCTGGTGGTGAACATGGTTCCGCCGTCGGAGTGGGATTGGGAGGCGTTATTTCCAGTGGTTGTAGTTGGAAGGTCGAGAATTCGATAAGTTGCGGCGGTTTGAATTTAATGGTTGACGGAAGAACCAACGCCAAGGTGAGTACCACCAGGAGAACGGAGGACAGGAGGGCGAGTAACAGCGTCCGGGGACGGGTCATTTCTCGACGCGGGCTGCTGCTTCTTCTTCTTAGTAAATATAACAGAGGACCATTTTTGCCGGGGAGGGATGTTTTTTTATCTGTTCTTTCAATGCGAAGAGCGAAGCGAAAAAAGAAGAAGAAATTAAGGGTCATTACTTAGCCCGAAGGTCCGCGACCCGTGCTAAGCCCGCTTGGATCATCGGGCCTTTACTGGGCCCGAGCCCGTGAAACGGGCGGGCTAGCCCAGCCCGTAGTTTGTAATAGGCCAGCTTGGGCCTATAAATTTTTTCTCAACCTGCCCGTAGACCCGGCCCTTGAGCCCGCCCACAAGCCCTCCCGTGGTATCCGCCCATTAGCCTGAAATCCCACAAAACCCTTTCTTTTTTCCCGTGGTTTAGTTTCTGCCCAAGGAAATTTAAGTCTGCCCGGCTTTTCGCCCGCTCGTTGGCCCGCCTGGATTTTGGACCGTCAGCCCATCAATTGGGCTAGGCCGTGAGCTGAACTTGGGTTTCAATTTGTAGTAGGTAGCCCGGTCCGCAAAAAAAAAAAGTCCACTAGGCTCAACCTGTGAACGGACTTGAATAGTGACTTGACGGCCCGACCCGGCTCGATGATGACCCTTACTTGAACTGGTGTACCAAGGAAAAAAAGAAAGAAGAATGCTGGATGGTATACTATATTGGGGTTCATTTTATCTCAAGTCAACGCTCGTGTGGACGAATAAACAAAACATACAAGGAGTCTATAAACGCAGTTCCGGCAAGACCGCTTGTGGAATTAATGTGCATCGAACATATCCAAACAAAGCTGTTGGGCCGTCCGTGACGTGGATGGAAGAAATAATAGAAAGCACCTTGACTTTGTCTGGCATTGACTATTTCTCTGTTTTTCGAGAAGCGTGCGTTTTCGCCAAAGCCTTGAACCTTTCTTCTGCGTTGAGAATGATAGTGACGTAATGCACAACTAATTTCATTTAGTGTTTCGGAACTTGTTCCTCCATGGGAAGCTGTAGTGGCAATTATTTTTGATATTCGTTCGCTTGCAATTGCAAATGAGCTGAGGCTTTCTTTTTGCTGGACCCCTAGGGAAGGAAATGAAGCTGCTCACTGGATTGCCTCCTCTCATGCTTCTAGCTTAGGTTTAAATTGGGTGGTTTCTCCCCTCCAGTTTTGGTTTCTATCTTATGTAATGATGCTTTTGCTTATCAATGAAATTATGTTCAAAAATTAAAAAAAAAAACGGATAAAGAAAAAACTGTGTTAACACAGTACACCTCTTTAACAAAAACAAAAGCAAAAAATGAGCAATAAGATCTTCTCTTTATCATATTTGTCTGTACACGTAGATAATGATAAATGTCTTACATGTAAAATATTTTTCACCAATGAAAGAAAAATAACTTTTTCCTAAAAATTTTTGTAAGTCACGACTTATGTCTGACGTTAAGAGAGAGAAGAGAGAGAGAGAGAGGAGGAGGAGGCTGGTGGGTATGAAATGGTGGAAGTGAACACCTCACGTGGGAATCCATCCGCTCACAGTTATCGCGTAAAACAACTTACCAATGTTTTGAAAGGAAATCATTTTCAGATGGATGCTGAAAAATATTTTACTGTGGAAAATATTTTCCAACTTTTTGTCCAACCAAATAAGGGGAAATAAGTAAAATATTTTACAAAAATATTTTACGTTTAAATGAACGGAGCCATAGAGTAGGATACCCATGACACAAAATTCGGATTCATTGGTCATCCGTAGCATATGAAGCCTTTTATCTTGCTGTTTATTTTTAAAACCATTCTAGTACTTTTTTCAGAATAAAAATATGTTCCAATTACACAGTTTTCTATATCTGATCAACGTGAATTATCAACTTAATGGAACAAAAAATGAATGAAACGTACCTAGCGTGGACTCGACAAGGGGCTCACAACACGCACGTTGTGCACTCGGGGGACTTACCATGGGGCACATGGAGTCACGTCAGGTGCCTCCACTTGATTTCATTTTTTTTTTCCACTCAGCTTATCTATGTTTCCTTTTAGGACCGCAGAGTATAGTTTGCACACGTTTGGATCTCTTTTCATTGATCCGAGCCGTTTATATTCTAGGGATGGTCAATTAATTTGTCCACACAAACATTCAAGTTGATCTAAACCCGTAACAGCTTTGACAGAAACATTTTGCTTATATAAAATTGTTAGACCGCCTTTTAAATTTTTTTTCTCCAACTAAAAATATTTTGATGAAGTGGTTGAGCGTGTCCTATCAACAAGTCCTTAAGGTAAGGTATAAAAAAAAAACTGTAATTAGCTTATGAAAAATCCTAACATTCACCTTAAGGGCAGAGGATAATAGGTATAAGATGCATTGATATCCGAGAAAAATTATTGATAGTTGTAAAACTGTATTAATATCCGTGATATGTATATTGATATCCAAATTTCTTTAAAATTATTGGGATATTATCCTCTACCTAGTGAGCGGAGGTTAGCAAGACCATTAACTTATATAGTCCACGTGGGAAAAAGTAAGTGTTTTGACTTTTTTTTTTTTTTTGATCATTGTGTTTTGACTTATTTGAACAACATAGTTTTTTATTTACTAATCAACTATAGGTTATTGAAATTAGTGCACCTTGTTAGAGCATCTCCAATCCAATACTCTATTTGAGAGTATCAAAATACTCTATTTTATTCATAAAGTGATATTAGAGGAAATTACCATTCCTATTTACTCCAACCACAAACCCTCTATTTTTTCTTCTAAAATTTTCCTCCAAAATTAACCTCTACCAATTCCCTTCAAAATCACCCTCCAAAATTAACCTTTGCCACAGCTTTCCCTCCTGTTTTTTTACTCCAGTTTTGTTTCCCCCTCCCTCCAAAATTAACCTTTGCCGTGAAATGTCGTGATAGTTTTTTTGTGCAAAAAAGGGATGGTCTTGGTAAACAGAGTGAAGTTAATGATGGTGGTAGTTCATCTACCTGTTGCTTGCTGTGGAATTAAAGTGAATAGTGTTAATAGAGTGATCCTCCATATTTTCTCCCATCCTCTAAATATGGAGGATCAAAATCTCATCCTCTCAAATAGAGGAGGCTTAAGAGGATGGATTGGAGAAGTTTCATAATCTCAAATGAAGGAATAGAGCATGGATTGGAGATGCTCTTATGCATTTCATTATAGTATCTTAAGAGTTAGGACTCTCTTTTTTTCGGAAGATCGCTGAACTTCATTGATTACAATGTGCTATTGCTATTACAATAATTAAGACACGCCAGCGACAATCGAAGACCAACAAGGACCTAATTAAGAACAGAACACAAGTGGTTATAAGTCTCTACTTTCGCAATATGGCTTTGCGGCCGTCTCCCCATTTGACTTAGCAACAAAAGAGAAGAGTAGATCGAGAGTAGAAGGCCTCCTCCACCCACGATTCATAAACTTCTTTCATCACAATCATATATAGGGATTCAGGTACATAATCTCCAAAGATGGAACCAGAGGGTCTAATGGCGGCGGCCGCCATGTCAAGAATTTTAGAAAATGCAATTATTATATGTGACAAATTTTTTTTTATCCCCAACTTATATAGTGTCGCCACTGTTAGATTTTTTTCCTTATTTTTTTATTATATTCTAGTCATAAATCTTCTATTTTTTTTTTCAAGAAAGGAGACCCAAAAAAGTATTCCAAAATTAAATTTAATAAGCCAAAGTGAAATAATATAAATGATGATGTGTAATTAAGAAAAAAAATTCCACTCTAACCCTAAAACAACTTAACCTAAAAAAATTAAGGAAATTTAATTATTATGCCATTATCAATGCCAAATATTAAAATTAGTCCTTTTTCATACTCCATGTGTAAATAACAAACATCATTTAGTTTAGTTTTTGTTATGTTATTTTAATTTTTTCTAGAGCCGATAACTATTAATATTGTAATGCATTTTTGTGTTGAGGATTAGTCTTTACGAACTTTATCTTAATTTTAATTGAATCCCCGCTAATAAACGGTGGATGAGATCTATCTCCAAATTAGTCGTTCTATTAGGTTGGATATCGAGTCATGCAGAAAGATACCCCATTGAGTCTTCAAGCCAGCATAAAGAAATTAATGAATACGAGGATATATATATATATATACACACACACACACACAGATTTTCCAGTGCTTCGGGAACACAACCACGTGGATATTCTTGTATTCTTAATTTATTTTACTTTTGCTTAAACCCAATCAAATCTATAACTATGACTATGCAACCAAAACCAATGAGCTAACCAAAATTAAGAGTGACCAATCTGATTCAAATATAGCCAGGTTCATTAGAAAACATTATTTGGAGATAGCTGCATTCCTTACTTTTTATAATCACGTATATCTCAGTGTCTCATGCCACTTTTAATTATTTAGTTAGAGATAGATTCCTTAAATTATCTTTCGAGATCATTCCAACTATAATATTCATGAGATCGAGAATTAAGAACCAAATCAGAAGTTACTATGGGAGAATTTCTTGACATGGGAATTATCCTGCTGACAAGTACGTATGTGTACTATTCAAATAGTCTTAGTCTTTCTTTTTGGTTTCATGTCAGCACGTATGTATACTATTCAAATAGTCTTAGTCTCTCTTTTTTGTTTCATTTAATTGAGAATGATGGTTTGGTGTCTAATGAGAGGAAATAAGTTGTTGAACGAGGGAATCAAAAAGACTGAATGAAATTCATTTCCCACTGAATTAATAGGTCCCCACTTTATTAGCTGGTGGCAAACAAGGGTCTCATACGTTATTATTGAAGTTGAGTGCAGGAGTCTTCACTGAAAGTCTGCTAAAATAAACAAACGAAATGTCTCAATTGCACATTGAATGAGCTTATCCCCACACACAGTCATTCTCGTATTGGAGAAGGACTGTGTGTGGAATTTTTTTGCTCAAATCCAATATTGGAAGACTCCGCACTTCATTAATTTGTTTGTTTGTTTGTTTGTTTGATTGAAGATTCGTCCATTCGGATTGGAGAAGCCGGTAAATGTTGTTTTTTTTTTTTTTTGTGTGTGGAAATTAGTATTTTGCGAGACTTGATTAAGAGAGAGTTTTGGTTAAGAGTTTCTGATTGCACTTTTGGTGAGAGAATTTATAATAAATGGCCATACACTATACAGAAAGTCTACATACACATATTTCATTGTGGGGCCCACCACGGGTCCCACACAAATCATCCGAGCCGTTCATTAAATGTAAAACATTTTTTCAAGGGTTCCTGTAAAAAATAAGCTCAATCCGATACCTATAGGTACTCGATCCAATCGTATAACTTTCATTATCCAGAAATCTGAATGAAAAGTTGGATGGTTGGATGAAGCACCTAGAGGTATTGGATTGAGCTTATTTTTTACGAGGACCCTTAAAAAAATGTTTCATATTTAATTAACGGCTCGGATGATTTGTGTGGGACCCGTGGTGGGCCCCACAACAAAATCTGTGCACAATCTGTGCACAGATGTCTGTGTGTGTAGCAGCTTTCTACACTATAATATTGCATAATGATTGAGCATTGGACCCACATTATAATATTGCATCATTATAATGTATGACCTATAATGACTTGCGCTAGCTGACATGCTAACCAAAGATGGAACCAAGGGGGTCTAATGGCGCCACAAGAAGAATTTTAGAAAATGCAATTATTATATGTGACAATTTTTTTAATCCCCAACTTATATAGTCTCGTCACTGCTAGGTTTTTTTCCTTATTTTTTATTATATACTAGGCATAAATCTCCTATTTTTTTTTTCATGAAAAGAGACCCAAAAAAATATTCCAAAACTAAATTCAATGGGCCAAAGTGAAATAATATAAATAATTATGTGTAATTAAAAAAAAAATCCACACTCTAACCCAAAAACAACTTAACCAAAAAAAATTAAGGGAATTTAATTATTATGCCATTATCGATGCCCAAAATTAAAATTAGTCTTTTTTGTACTCCATGTATAAATGGCAAACATCATTTAGTTTAGTTTTTGTTATGTTATTTTAATTTTTTCTGAAGCCGATGACTATTAATATTGTAATACATTTTTTAAAATTTTTTTAGTATACATTTCGCTACTGCTAGAATAAAATCCTGATTCCGTCATTGATAATCTCGGACACAATTTTTTTACATGCTTATAAGTATATATATCCAATAGAGGCATATGTGCAGCTGCATACGAAATAAGACAGCCGGAAGCACGGAAGATCATCCAACCCGAATGTCAGTTGTGGGTCATCGACTCATCGCAAGCACGGAAGGCTAATAAGACAGCCGGTGCAGTCCTCTTCGCAACCATAATTGGTAGGCAGTCATGTAAAAAGAATCGAAATTTTCGGGTGGCGTATGCCATGCGAAGTGTCTCCTCACCAGATACAGGTTGTTGTACATAGTGAGGTACATTTCTTCGGATATGGACAACAATATTTCCTTCAAAAACTGAACGTCCTGTTCGTTGATGATGACGGAGAACTTGCTCCAGTCCAGTACATTGTTTAACGGAAGGTCATAATAGTCGGAAATTATGACAGGAATGCAACCAAAATATATAGCGTCGCTGACTCTTGCCGTATTCACCTCATAGCCTTTCACGCTTAGGCAGTATCTGCTCCTTCGAAATCCTTCTTCGTATGGGAGAGATCGATTATTGGAATAGATGGCCATGGAGGTATCATTTCCCCATAAAGCGATTAATTTTTCACGAACACGAGCATTTTGCTTGCGCCCTGCAAAGAAAACAAGTCTGTCCCTGCATTTAAATAGCCAAGGAATGAGCTTGGGTCAACAAAGTAGAGCACTCTATATACTCTTTAGGCCATTCCATGCAATGGTTACGATGGGTATTTCAAAGCATTGAGAAGGGTAGTTTTTTCGATCCCTTCGAAAGAAATGCGGGTCTTACATATTCTAAACATTGACTAAGTAGCATGGCCACGGCCAGGAGAAATGACTAAGGAAGAGGGAATAACTATCATTGTATCTGAAACCATTCCTTCTTGGACTTATAATGTGCTTAACCTATGTCTAGTTAAAGGACATGTTCCCCAGTGTCTGAAGATCAGTACTGTCCAGAGGACACCCTCAAACAGGGTTCCAACATGTGATTGGAGGTGTCCGGCTAGTGTCGCAAGCATGGAAGGCTAGTAAGATGGCCGGTGCAATCCTCCCTGGCCGCAACCACGACCCTTCGTTTTACTCTCTTTCTCACAATTAAAGTTACTGGAAAGGCAATATCGTAACAAGTCCGGATGCTAATTATCAAGTTAAAACTCATAAAAAGCAGTTCCAATCATTTTCCCTTTCTCATACCAAATCAAGGCCGGAAGACCCCTTTTTTTTTCACCCCTTGACTTTCAAGGGGAGGTCTAGGGTTCAGGTCTATGGAGAGACATTGAATCCCCTTTGGTGATTAACTTACTAATTCTCCGCTAACCATTGACTAATATATAGATGATATTGGCAAAAAAAAAACCAAATCCAAACTTCTAAGGTATTTTCTGGTGTTGGTAGGCATTTTCTAGCCGTCATGACGGCGGTGGTTTCTGTTGGTTGCAAGAGGTGGCACAAGTTTTCGACGACGAACACGGAGACATGTCGATGGGTTGGTGGTGGTTGATTGTGTCGGAGGACGTACGGTGGTGAGGGGCGGCAATAATGGCGGTTTGTTGATGGAACCCTTCACAATCTGAGTGAAGGGCTCAAGAGGCTCATACCAAATGGAGCCTATACTCAAATCTAAGTCAAAGATTGAGCAAGGGCCGGAGACGCTGTAAGAATGCAAGAAAAGCAAGAGGACTCTTCCAACAAGTAAAACCACATAACAGTTTTTGATAGGCAACAAAAGTTTTATGTATTAAGAAATTTGATAAATGGTACATCGAAGTAAAACCACATAACATACCTTGCATCCGGAGGATTCAAGACTCGGTCATCAGGATCAGGGCGAGGCCAAACCTGCGGCAGAGCCACATCCTTATGGGAAACATAAAGCTTCTGAGAGTAACTAGAGGAGCAAGTAACCTGAATCGCATTGTTGAGTAAGCCCTCATGGCTTGACGCCGCGTCCCGGCCGATGGAATGACAGTACACGTACAAGTGGTCGGCGCCTCCCGAGGCGTTCCAGAACGCGAATTCCGAGCTGATACTGTCCGTGTACCGGCCCACGAATTCCTTGATGGACTCCACCGAGTGCAGCCGGCCGTCGTAGCGCATCAAGTTGATGGAGAAAGGCATGTAGAAGAAATGGGCCTCTTCCGGCCGAGACGTCAGCAGGGGGCTCGAGAGGAGCGCGGTCTTGAACGCGTGCTCGCTGTAGTAATTCCCTAGCTTCTTCAAGTTCGTGCGAGGAAGGAAAATGTTGGAAAACGGGGAGCTGTTCTGGTGCACGTCTGGGTATACGTAAATCTTCAAGTTTTGCATCATCTCGTTGTAATCGGCATCGAAGTGTTCCCAGTCATGATACGGGCCTGGTTTTTCGGAACCTTGTTCAGCATCGGTGCTTGTGTTTCCGGCCATCTTGTTTGGTGGTGGTGGACGTGCTCCCTGCACCGGATTGGGTGGTGTTCTTTCCGCTGGAGGTTGTTGGATGGTTGTGTTTCCGGCCGTCTTCTTTGGTAGTGGATGTGCTCCGGCCAGCACCGGATTGGGTGGTGTTCTTTCCGGTGGTGGTTGTTGGACGGTGAAGAATTGGACGAGTTGCGGTGTTGTTTTGAATATAACGGTTGACGGAAGAACCAACACCACCAGGAGAATAGAGGACAGAGAAGCGAGTAACAGCGGCGGAGGACGAGTCATTTCTTGATGAGTTATTTCTTCTTCTTCTTCTTCTTCTTCTTTAGTAAATACAGCTATGACTATGTGAGGAGTGTTGGGCTGGTGAACCAAAAAAAGAAAGAAAGAAGAATCTTGGACTGGTGTACGGTGTACCAAACAAAAAAAACCAAAGAATAGAGTTGGATTGTATATAGGGATCTGTTTTTGCTCAGGTCCAAATTTGGGAGAGGGATGCTGCTGAGCGTCTCCTATAGAGCAGTGTTGAGCGGCGAACAGCTCAGATTAAATCTGAAGAATTTAAATCATCCATTGCTCAAATCTGAAGAATTTAAACCGTCCATTGCTCGGTTAAGATTCGAGCTATCGCTTGCCGAAATGAACGATCGAGTCAGCTGCTCTGCAGGGATGCTCGGCAGTCATTTCCCAAAATTTGTGGCGTTGGCCAGCCAATGAGGCCAAAATTATACCATCCTCTCGTTTCTTTACTTCTTTCGAATTTGTAAACTGATTATTAATTTGTCTTGTATCCCATATCAAACGTCCTCTTATGTGTAATTTATATAGGGAAAATTTCACTCAGACCCCCTGAGGTATCTGATAATGACAGAAAGTACCCCTCAGTTTTCAAAAATGACAGAAACCTCCCTTACTTTACAGTTTGGGTTTTATTCCGTTAGTTCCGTTAGTTAAATGGACGGAAAATGTACAGAAATGTACGGAAAATGAAATTTTCAATTTTATTTAGTTCTACACCTATCTTTGGGCTCTCATTAAAAGTCCTAGAGTTAAAAATTAATTATGATCATTTAGGATAAAATAGTTAAAAAAATAAAATCTTCACACCGATTCAAACGGATTAAAAATTGGAGCACTTAAGTATCTACTCTTCATTTGGTTCTATGGTTTTCTTAAAGCTCTCATTGAAAATCCTAAAGCGAAAAATTAATTATGACCCTTTAAGATAAAATAATCAGAAAAATACGATTTTCGCACCAATTCAAACGGATTAAAAATTTGAGCACTTAAGTATCTCCTCTTCGTTTAGTTTTATGGCTATCTTAGGGCTCTCATTGAAAATCTTAAAACCAAAAATTAATTATTGCACTTTAAGATAAAATAATAAAAAAAATAAGATCTTTGGGCCGATTCAAATAGACTGAAAATTGGAGCACTTAAATATTTGCTCTTCATTGAAAGCTCTAAAATCAAGTGAAAAGCAAAATTTTTAAATGCTTCAAATTTTAATCCGTTTGAATCGGTGCGGAGATTTTATTTTTTTAACTATTTTATCCTAAATTATCATAATTAATTTTTAACTCTAGGACTTTTAATGAGAGCCCTAAGATAGGTGTAGAACTAAATAAAATTGAAGATTTCATTTTCCGTACATTTTCCGTACATTTTCTTACATTTTCCGTCCATTTAACTAACGGAACTAACGGAAACTAACGGAATGAAACCCAAACTGTAAAGTAAGGGAGGTTTCTGTCATTTTTGAAAATTGAGGGGTACTTTCTGTCATTATCATATACCTCAGGGGGTCTGAGTGAAATTTGCCCTATTTAAAAAAGACCGTTGATGAAGTTCACGTATCTACTCCTTTACGGTTTACGCTCCTCTCCCTACTCTAATCCAAATTCATATTTTTTTGTCCTTATTTGGGATTCCAAGTAATATTCCAAGTAATGATCCAAGCCGTTCATCTCGTAGTGTTCTCTCTCGCATCAAACAACATTTTTGCAAAAATACAAACTCGATGGGATATCAACATGTGCATGAAAGAATCATTTAAAATACATGGCGTACTTCAAAATATATTTACTAATCATTTTGTCAGACATAACCCCTCTGTTAATTTATCTATCAATGTCTGGTCATATTGGTTTTTTACTGTAGTATTGTTCTCTACGAGATTAATGGATCAGATCATTAATAAGAGTCCGGAATAAGGGCAAAAATTAAGAGTTTTGAGGGTTATGGAGGACTAGAGTATATAGAGGAGCTTAACCCATACTACAATTTAAATGTGCCGGGTGGCTTGACTTTGTATCAACTTGGACATAAAATAAAATATCCCATTTATATTTTCTGTATCCTACGAGAAATTTTTGGGTACTCGGTGGATACCACATGGCCGTGCCCACGTGGTGCATGAGCAGCTCATTCGGGCAATCCAAAAGTGTGTTGAACGATTTAAATTGAAACCCTCTCTTTTTTCTCATCCCACCGCTCTCTCTCCTTTTTCTCTCTCCAAATTCGAACCGTTCAAAATCGAAATGGATGATCCGGGTGCGCCGATCGAGCACCACGTGGTACTCATCGCACATTGAAAAATTTCTCGTATCTTACCATTTCAATAGTACCCCTCAAGTTGTCAACTAGGCAGATTAATAATCATATTGACGATAAGTACTAGTTGACATTTTCTACAAGTAAATAAAATCCTGTCGTAATCTCCGGCCCACAAATTAATTATACCCTCATATTTTTCAGTTTTGAATTGTTGCATTCCATCTTGGTGACCACAGCATGATAAGTTTGATCCATTCCTTAATGTACATTTGATTGAATTGTTTACAAAGTCTACAATTGTCATTATCATGCATAGTACTTGATTACGAAAGTTTTAACTTTTCACGTCATACTGTGTGTATTCGTCATCCAGTAATGTGAGCGTGTACATATATATAATAAGGGGTAAAAAAGCATGCTTCATGATATACTACCTAAGTAAGGGTATCAACGAGCTGAATGAGCTGATTTCAAACGCGTTTTAATCGAGCCAAACATGAGTCAATCTCGAGTAGTTTGAGTTCTTAATTTGTACTATATTATAAGCTCAATGAGCCTAGAAGTAGCTTATTAATTCGAGCTTGACTTGAAAGTTTAATGAATTTAAAGAAAATGTTCAAGCTTAGTTTATTTATGCAACAAAACAATTACGAACGAGCTTTTAATAAACGAATATAAGCTCAAGCCTCAAAGTACTTGAGTACAAAAAATGGGGTAAACCAGCGAACTCTCCATCTTGCTTTAACTTGGTTTTCTTTTGTTTGGGGTTTTTTTTTTTTTTTTTTTTGTCAACCGGAAATTTTTGTTTGGGGTTTGAGCCCTGAGGCAATATAGGGTAATTTTTCATCAAATAGTGGCGTAAAATCTAAGAAAACTGCTCTACGAAAAATGTAATCCCTGATGCAATTTGGAACCTGCATGTCTCCGCCATTGACCTCATCTCTCTTCTAAAAGTTTTCGTAACTGCAAGCCAAGCTGATCACGGATACAAAATTGCAAGTTCGAGCCAAACTTTAACAATTAGTCTAAAAAAGTTTTCAAATTCAAGCCAAGCTTAAACACATGTAACAAGGAGTCAAGCCAAACTTGGACAATGTTGTACTTGACTTGTTTGGCTCAATTAGCACCCCTAGCCGTTCTCCCCATCCTACCTGCCAACGCCAAAGAGTTCTGTAATGAACAAAACAAAAACTCCAAGAGCCGAGCCGTCAATGTTGAATAATTTTTCCATGCCACCACTTCTTTTTTTTTTTTTTCCAGAAAAAACGCAATTCCTGCCACCACTTGGAGGAATAATTATCGATTGTTCCTGGAGAATCGTTGTGTGATGCTTCAAAAATCTTTTTCTACCACATATTTGCGTAAGTTCACACAAAATGGCAAAAAATAATATTCTGACTTGGAGAGATTTTGGCATAAATTCAAACCCCAGACGAGCCCACAGTTTAACTTCTTGGCAGGAGTATTTAATTAAAATGAAGTCGATGACTTGTACGTAGTTGTCCTAGTGGCGGTTATTTATATAAAAATGACGTTCGTTTGAAAAAGAGGTTTGGTATGACACGTGAAAAATATTCATGAAATGGAATATGAAAGGGCAATGAATAGCTCAGGTTAATAGTGGTGAAATCGAGGCTTAGATTCACCGATCTGAGCCATTCATTACCTTTTCGTGGTTTCATGTTCCATTTCATATGTATTTTTCATGTATCTTTGACATTTTCTCTCCCCTTGAAAAATACTAACAATACTACTATTCCATAAAACGCTCGAGATTTTTCAATATTTCACAGTGAGATACATATATATGCTTTCCTTGACCTTGACTTGGATTTGTTACTCAATCTAATTAGCAACCTTCAGGTCTTTATTAACTGCCCGTCTCTCTCTCTCTCTCTCTCTCTCTCTCTCTCTCTCTCTCAGGTCTTTATTAACTGCCTCTCTCTCTCTCTCTCTCTCTCTCTCTCTCTCTCTCTCAACCTTCAGGTCTTTATTAACTGCCCGTCTCTCTCTCTCTCTCTCTCTCTCTCTC
>BPLS01023194.1:19021-38199 GCA_019656275.1 Rhododendron kiyosumense
ATATATGTACTCATATATAATATAGGCTAGCTAGGCTTGAATGAATCTCCATTAATTGATTACCAATCCATTAACACAGGAAGATGAGTGTAATGGGTGGATCAGCAACATTAGTTCTTTGTTCCAGCTTGGCCTTTTACTACTATGTTTCTCTCCTGGGCTTGGTTGAGATTGTTCGAGCTCAAAATGGTACTACCCCTGCTTCCGAAGGTAATATTCCTACCTAATCTAATAACCCCTCTCTCTCTCTCTCTCTCTCCCCATATGCTTGGGAGATCCCTGGGTGGGGTTGTTCTGATTTTAATTCGACTGAATGAAAGAGTGGCGCCCCTCTGCCTCTTAAGTTAAAGAAGATTTAACATGGCTTTTCATGTGGGTCCAGAACCATAACCAGAACTTTTCCAGCCCACTTTTGTTCTCTATATAGAGACGACGAAGTTTCGCTCACTAATTCATTTTCTATATAGTATTTTTCACAAACAGCACCAGGAGCCGGCGGCTAGCTCCCAGGCTCCAAACAGTTGTACCCTCTGTCCGTTTCAATTCAAGTACTGATTTCTCGATCATTTGTTTGACGAAAAAAAGACAAACACTTTTGGATGGTACTTCAAAATTGTGAAAAATTTATAAGTTTCGTATTTGAGACTCACCATTCTACCTTGATTTTTCAAGCTTATAAAAATGATTGTGTGCATTTCCACCGGCCAACATGATTGTAGTCATTTTTGTAGACTGCGGTTCTATGCTTGACAATTTAATTTGGCAAGGTTAAGTGGTATCAAATCGTTTAATTTCTTGGCTTAACAACTGTTGGTCTTTGATCATTTCCTTAAGATTTGAACTGCAGTATAATTTTATACACTAGATACTGATCGATGTGATTTGGCATTAATTTCTTAAACCATTTTCAGTTCAACAACTGACAAAATTTATTATTTTCTGGCTAGAATTTGGCGAACAATTAGGAGTAGTGGAATGTTCTTCTAAGAGCTCTTAAACTAAAGAGAGTTTTGGCAAGAGAAATGAAAAACCAGTATCAGTGGACGGGAGATTTGTTCTCAAGATTAAGTGAAGTGCACGTAAACTGATTCAAACTTAACCTATGAAGCACCGACACCTCTAGAGGTCGACGTATTGCAGTGTCGAACACGGCGGGGACACGTATAGGACACGCCACGTGGTGTATCCCATAACTTAATTAAAATTTTTGGGAGGGACGCGGCTGGGACACAGGGGACACCAATGAGGACACATAGGGGGTCAAAGTGCAATTTCAAAAAAAAATTTGGGGGTCAAATTGTTATTTTTTAAAAAATTTGTGAGTCAAACTATATTTTTTCAATAGGGTTGTATTGAACATGGATGTTTTGTTTTGTTTGAATATTGGAATTATGCATTTTTTGTTTTGTCCACATTTTGCCATTTAAATTTGAAAAAAAATTTAAAAATAAATAAATATATACGTGGCGCGTCCGCCGCCGAGTCTGTGTCTCCATTTTTTTTAGAATTTTCGTGTTTGTATCTGTGCATCATAGCCGTAAACTTATTCGAACCCCGACTCATATTAAAACTTATTCGTAGAGAATATCATCTTGTCTTCTGTCATTAGTGGACTGTGGATGCGTGTTCTTGATGTAGAACATGTGAAGGCCAAATTTTATGATCAATTGGATCGATCGAAGTCTCGGAAGGCAAAACGTTGTTTAATTGCAAATTACTTGATTTGGCAAATTTTGGACGAGCTCTGATTGGGCTCAAACTTGACGGGCTGACTTATTTTTGCGGTGCGGTCAAGACTTACGACCCTAAGTCGTGAGCCCTGGTGTTTTTCGGCCTAATTCTTTTATTTAGGCCTTCAATTTATGTTTTTTACCATTTTAGGAAAGTTCTGAAATGTTAATAACTCTTAATCCGTAATTCCTTTTCAGTTGATTCTTTTTGACAAAGTCTTATTTTTCGGTCTAGTTTTCAATTTTATTATTTTTTCCATTTTTCAGGACTTTTTGATTTTCCTAGGATTTCTAGGGTTTCGGGCCTATATAAGGGTTTGCAACCTAATATTTATACAGCTTTTGATCAATAATATTAAGACTTTGTCTCTTTCTCTCGTGAACTCGAGTTTATCATTCGTTTAGATTATTACGCAACTAATCTCTTGTTAATTCCGCTGCATCAGTTCTTATTTATTTGGCTGTTATAGTTTGAATAGGCAGATAACGGTTTTTGCTTATTATTTCGTTATGTAAGAGTTTCGGAAAAGTCTACTCGCAATCTCTCACGCCTCATTTTTACAAATACACCTACAAACGATTTATACCTCAGCATATAGCCTCTATCATTTTGTTTATTTGAAACGTTCGTCTCATAGAGAGAGTTGAAAATATTTATCCCCCCAAATTTCAAATTTATCTCATTTTAATAATGCATGATTACATTTATCTTCTGTATGAGTTGATTTTTTTTTTCTATTCAACGTTTTCGATCATCAAAATGATGGAGTCTATCTGCTAATTAGGTGAATCGATTCAAAATTTAGTTATATAAAAATGAGGTGTGAGTAGGTCTGTAAACGAACTGAGCAGCTTGCGAGCTCGGCTCGTTTAGTAATGAGGTGTGAGTAGGGCTATAAACGAACCGAGCAGCTCGCGAGTTGAGCTCACCGAAGCTTAATTCAGCTCAGCTCGTTTATATTCCTAGGTGTAAGTAGACTTCCCTTAAAGTTTGGGACAGGTTTAGCCATTATTTTTCTTTCTTTACTTTGGGTGATTATTGGTCATCTCCCGAACCGCCCTTCAAAATTACTACTACTTGTTTCCATCCTCTGAAATTTTCTTCTTTTCTTTTTATCTTCAATAAATTGGGTCACCATCCAAAAAAGCTTTTGGACAAAATTATGTTCTTTATTTAGGAAGACTAAATTATATACACCGCCGGTGCATGTAAACAAAACACTTCTACAAAATCAATTAGATTAATTGCACCATGTCGTTAAAAATAGTGGTCTCAATTTGTAGTATATGGTGACGTGGTACAATCTAATTGATTTGGAGGAAACTTTCGTTCATATCGGCGGTGTAAATAATTTAATCTTATTCTTAAGGTTGCGTTGAGTTTTCATTAAAGTTTTGTCTTCGGGCCAATAACAATAGTCAAGTTATTTTCATTGAATGTCGAATTATTTGGTAAATGTGAGCTGAATGACTTGTCTAAAAATTCCATGTAAACATGAGTTTTAGCCCATTTTATTTAGTTTAATAAGAAAAAAATAGGGCCTAATAAACTTGGGTGTTTTTGGAATTTGGGGCAGTGAGTGCTCTGAACTCGGTGTTCAGCCAATGGGGGATATCGGCGACAAACTCAGTAACTAAATGGAACATAAGCGGAGAACCATGCAGCGGAGGAGCCGTGGACTCGACCAGCATGGAGGATGGAGATTACAATCCCGGTATCAAATGCCGATGCGATGGTACCACTTGCACCATTATCGAACTGTAAGTCTTACTGGAGTATTACCGTAGGAGTAGAAATTACTAATAAATTAATTACTGGACTTTTCTCCCGTACACGCTCCCCATATGTAACTTCCATATAATTAATGTCTAGAAATTAAATACTATTCTCAACACATATATGCTGTAATTTTGTCTAGTCTAGTCTAGTGGTACTACGATCCTACGTACAGTCATGCTAGAAAGTGTCAAGGCGAAAGATAGGCATATATAGGCATGAGATCGAAGAGAGTGAGAGGTTAGATAACCTTTTGAGATGGGATGATCATTTGCATTGTATAACAATTGAGGGGTGATTTGAATTATAAACGAATGAAAGAAAATGCCTATAACAACAACAACCACAACAACAAAAAAACGAATGAGAGAAAATCGTTTGAGCTGGGTGGTTTGGATTATACTGAGGGAGAGCATGAGTTGAGGCAATAAAGAAAATATGATGGTCGGCCCTATGTGTGAAAAGAATTATTGCAGTAACCTGCAGTATTTAGTACATATAATGGTTATCCAAACTCAGTAACTAGTACAAATACGTGTTTTGTTGAGTTGAGTTGAATGTAGCTCTCATAAGTTCATTCTCTTTCTATTGGCTGTTAGTGGTAGGAATTCAATTTTTAGTCAAGCTACCATGCATGATTTAGTAATTACTATGCAGCTAGCTGAAGTCAGAACCTTGATTTATGAACTCAAGTTCTTATTACCTTTTTTGAAGTCTTCCACTTAATGCTTGCCTTCTTTATCATTTTGTAACAGCAAAGTCTACGCGTTTAGTGTTGTTGGAGGAATCCCTGATGAGCTATGGTCTTTGACTAACCTCAGCAATCTGTATGTTTCCCCACAACCGTTTTGGTTTCAATAATGTTTTGTTTTCCTTCTACACTATGTGACGTGCTATCAAACTGAAACCTTAAAATTATGATGCAGCTCCTATCCATATATCTACATGCGTAATGCATCTTTGAATATAGTTTTCCTTGCTATTTCATTGAAAATTCTCTCACATCAAACAATGCTTTACTAAGTTCCTTCCATATTTTGCAGGAACTTAAAACAAAATTACCTGACTGGTCCCTTGTCTTCATCCATTGCCAATCTAACTCAAATGCAATATCTGTAAGCCACCTTATTTTTTTTTTTATTAACATTGGGTTGTCAACATTTTATTCAAGTGTAGCTAGACTCCTTTAATGTTCTGACACCTCATTTAATGTTGTCAGGAGCCTAGGGATTAATTCACTATCTGGGGAGGTTCCGAAGGAACTTGGAAATCTAACAAATCTAATAGTATTGTATGTTATTCTTGAATTTTTACGTTTTTAAGTGGAAACTTCATGTTTTAGCTTTATATTGACTGCAATGCAACCTGAGGCCAACAAGTACAGTCCACCCAAGTATAATCATCTTGTGTAAACAACCGTGCCATATAAATACCATTGTGTAAGTTTGGATTTTTTCTTATGGAAAGCAGTTGTTTGCATTCAGTTCCTTCCCATTGAAAATTTGCCACACTTGTACACATAGCTGTAATGTACAATCTGTTTTCTGCGTAACATTCACATGTTATGTCTTCGAACTATTCTGGTGTTGTTAACTTGCTAATTTTGCAGGAGCTTTAGTTCAAATAACTTCTCTGGTCCTCTACCTTCAGAACTTGGGAAGTTGACAAAATTACAGCAACTGTAAGTGTTGAGACATTCCGCACTCTTGTTTCATTATTCGGAATATGCTGTTTTTTGGGGGCAGCATGCTAGCATTTGGTAGAAATGGTTCCGTAGATTGCCCATCGCCATAACACAAGCATCTTATCTTACAACTGAAAGATGTCCCCATGAGCGCATTGCTTAGATTTTAGAAGCTCACGACATACTTCCACACGTCCCTCTTTCTACTTTGCTTAACTTGTACCTTCTTCAGTCTCTGCTTTTATGTCCAGTAATTTGGCAAATTGTCCTTATATTTCTAGCTGCCTTGACCTTAGTTTTGGTTAATGAAAGGTTTTACAACAGGTGTAGGAAGAAACAACCATTAATACCCAAAGATGCTGCCCTGCACTTATTCTCTAAGGAGTGAAGCGCAGTGCGTTGCACTTGTTATGAGATATCCCAGGAATGAAGTACACTCTATAACATTAACTGCAAAAGTCTGTTTAGAACAAAACATCGGCATCAAGGCTCTCATTAGTTATTTCTTTTAGTGAAGGAGAATAGATGATTGAGAATTGCATATTTGACATAGATGATCTCTTTTAGGTCACAATAATTGAGACCAGTGATTAAGACAGTTGCGGCTTCTCTTCAACTTCTGGAATCAATGATGGAAAATTCTTCTTGTCCCTGCTCTCTTTTTTCCTCTTTTATCTTTCATCTAAGTGAAGAACTAAAGAGGAGGTCAATCAAAAAAGAGGAAGCTAATAACTATGTGGGCCAAATAATCACCATGTATGTATTGTAAATAAGCAGTTACGAAAACCTAACCAAAGTTAATGGAACTGAAGATCTATATAACAATAATATCATAACTGATGGCTGCTATAAAATCTATATGGAGTAGCATGCACATATATCTTGTATAGGTTGGGCGCTAGCGCGGCTCGCTTCGCTTTTGCTGCGGAGCTCACTGCCTTACCCCACGAGTCACCACAGCTTCGCCTACGCTCTAATTTTTCTCTTTCCTCATAACTACATGACAATAGAGGAACCCTGATGTAGTTTTAAGTTTCACCCCGTAAACATCTTGAAGTTTTTCATTCATTAAGGCCTGTACAGTGTAACCTGTATAAGGCTGGTGTTGCATGCCGCAAATTGGAGCATTACACTAACAAAATTATCCACCTGGACAGGTACTTTGATAGTTCTGGAGTCAGTGGACCTATACCACCTACATATGCTGCTCTACAAAACCTGCAAACTGTGTAAGAGCCTTCTGGCTTATCCTTTCTGGTAAACTTGGACATGTTTTCCAACCATTAGTTGTTTATGTGATCAAGAATAAATTTTTTGAGGATTTCAGGTGGGGTTCGGACAATGAACTCAACGGCAGCATACCTGAATTCATAGGGAACTGGTCACAACTTATCGACCTGTAAGCAATCTTGTATGCTGTGTCCTTTTTATTTTGACAGTTGTACTCTGACCATAACTTTACTTTAAACCACATAGTTGGTAACTGAGATGCTTTTTTGTTTTATTCTACAAATTGACACTCCATGTAGTTACCTCTATTGTATGTACTTTCTATAAACTGTACTTAATTTATCTGTAGGAGGTTTCAAGGAAACTCCTTTGAAGGTCCAATACCACCATCATTCTCCAACTTGACCAAGTTGACATCATTGTGAGTGTTAAACTCTTTCAATAGCGTTGTTTGTGTTAAAATATGGATGATATATTCTTCTCTCTTATAGCATACCGTGTGATTAAATAGGATGATAAGTGATTTGTCAAATGCAAGTAGTACTTCACTGGAATTTCTGAAAGATATGACGTCTCTGATTACCTTGTAAGGCAATACGGCTATAGCTGACAATCAATTTTGAAATACTTTTATCCCTATTATGATCCATTGTTTTTCACAAACTTAATCTAACAAACTTGTTTCATGCCTGGCAGAATATTGAGGAATAACAATATTTCTGATTCTATCCCCTCCAATATTGGTGATTATCAGAGTTTGTCTCTGCTGTAAGTTATTGCTGTTAAATTTTCTTTGGCTTCCATATGCTTCAACCCGTAAGTTTTGCAGTTGATAATCTGGTTGATGAAGATGGAGCCAACACCTCTACGAACTAAACATCTGGTTTTTAACATTTTAGAACTAACATGTAACAACTGGTTTTGTCTAATTTTTCAGGGATTTGAGCTTTAACAATTTAGCTGGACAGATTCCAGATTCTCTCTTCAATTTGAGCTCTCTCTCTTACTTGTAATAAGCATTCTCTCTTACATGTGATAAACATGTTGTGCAATGTTTTTTCTTCCTAGAAGAATTATAGAAAGTATGTTTCATTATGACTTGAACTAATTGGTGTATGTTCAGGTTTCTTGGGAATAATAAATTGAACAGAACGCTTCCCACACAAAAGAGTACGTCTCTTAAGAATATGTAAGTAAATCTTACGTAACCATTCACAGTTCAATGATAGTGTATGCAAGTGGTACTATTTCATTTTATGGTCTCTACTGATCATACCAAAAATATAGATCTTATCAAATGTGAAGTTTTTAGAATGTCATGGTTAGATGATTTCAGAAGCATAACCCAACATTGAACAGTCCTATGATTTGTTTACTCAATAAAATGTGCAGGTTTAGTTTAGGCGAATCATTATGGAGTAAGTTGTTTACAACTACAACATCGCATATAGTTTGTATCGATTGTTCCTTTAGACATAATAACAAGGAAACAAGTAGGATTGCGAAGAACAGAAAACCATTCATGTATTGCTTGGGAAAGGTTTCCTGTTAAAGGGCATCTTGCTACTATGTTTTAGCCTGGGAGGAGACATGGATACCTATTGTGATATCTACTAGGTTGGTACTGATGTTGACTGAACCTGAGACTTCAGCGCTCAAATTCAAGACTAATCAATGTGTCGGTTCTCAGTAGAATGAATATCTCAAGTAAGCATCTCACTAATGTCTTTGGTTGCAGAGATGTGTCGTACAATGAATTATCTGGGAGCTTCCCTTCTTGGATCGAACAAGGCTTGCAACTGTACGTAGAAGTTTTATGTCTCTCTTCTCTGTTTTCGTTGCAATTTTTGGTTTACTGTCCGACATCCAGATAGTTATATTGCCAGTTGATTTGTTATATTTTTCCCACAAGTTCCATTTTGAATCAGTTGATTTTGTTATAGTCTCGAGACTAAAGCTGAGTTTTTTTGGATGTAATATGCAGTAACTTAGTTGCCAATAACTTCACAATCGAAAGTGCAAACAACAGGTGATTCTCTCCGTGTTGTATGTTTTCAATGATTATGTGGCCTCTGAATAGTTAGTAATACTAAAAGAAAGTTGTATAATTTGCTATATACAATTCGAGTGTTAGATGATATTGCTGTCGAATGCACTAGCTGTTAGCTTTAGAAGATGTATGAGCCTCAATGTAAACAGAATAGGGATATCATTCAAGTTGTGCAGATATGACATACTGCATCGATCTCATCTTGCATTCTAGGGTTTATTTCCACCCTCAATTTCTGTATGCAGCTGAATGAGGTTCACCATTTTCTAGGGTTTATTATTCAGTGTTCTAGTTTCATGGTATTAGACTCTGGATGAAACTGGCTGGCTGTTGGCATCTGATTTGCACTTTCTAAACTATAGATGAAAATCTTTACAATGTGGTTAGTGCGAACCGATTGTCAAAGGTGCAGCAAATGGGGCCTATGTAAGAAGTTTCCTAGACAACTTTGCAAAGAATTCTTCCATGGAACCTGTAGGATGTAGTGATAAACACAACTCATACCTGACATTATAAAGATAACACGGAGAATCCATGATACATGTGCTTTATATTGAGTACTGGAGTAATAACAGTTGAAAGCTTAAACATTTTTTAGTTACACTCCATGCTTATGTTCTTTATTTCCATAAGATGTTACTGATAGTATCTGATGAATCTTTCTACTCTAATTGCATTACTTATATGGCAAATTCAACATGCAATAATCAATATCCATTCTTCTTCTGCATATAGTGTTTTGCCTTCAGGATTGAATTGTCTTCAAAGGAACTTTCCCTGCCGTCGCAATTCTCCTATTTGTAAGTGCAATTGAAAACCTTCCCTTACTTGTGGTTCTGAGATCGGACATATCTACACTATGATCTTGGATTGAGAATCTTTTTGAGTTTACTGTTCCTTTGAACCATCAAACCTTTTTACCCTTTTTATTCAGTAGACTTACACTGGTAACTGTTGGCTGACTCGGTACCAAGAAGGTTTCTAAGTAAGGATGGGTGACCCCATTCATCTAATGACTCAATATTATGGATATAAAGTGAATTGTAAATGACCTTGTCCTTGTCATTTTGTATTTTTTGAGGAAAGCTTTCATTTTCACTAAGCCAACTAGTTGGTAATTGGATATCACTCCATCGGATACTCCTAGGGACTTATGTTTTGAATAAGGCATGTATGTTTAAGCTAGTTTTCAAACATTTATAATGGATACGATAAATTAAAGCAATTGATTGACTTCCTTCAAGCATATTAGTAATAGCTCCTGCAATTTGAAACATTTCCATTGGATGATAATTTTAGACATTTGGTGAGGAGTGTAATTATTATGATAGGTTTGTCTTTTTAGCTTATTTTCTTTTGATTGAAAATCTTGTAATAGAATTAAATATTAATTTTGACATTGTTGGGCTCTTTTCCTAATTTTTTCACTCTCGGAATAATTGGTGACTTGATGGTGTTAGAGGTCCTAAGTTCCAATCCAAGTCTTGCAACTTCTTTTCATTCCCTTGTTATGTGTTATTATGCATGCACTCTCTGCGTGTGTATCGGTGCACCTTATTCGGTGTAGTTTCGTTTGCCTTTTGATAGCTAAGATTGGGCCGGACATGGCAGGGGTGTTACATAATTTGATTTAGGCTTGTCAGTTTGGTTTCTGTCCATTGTTATGAATGTAGTTGTGCAAAATCCTTTCATGTGGTTAATTTGTTTGGAGTCCACTGCGTTGAATTCAATTGTCATACTACCTTTGAGATTTGTTCCTATACAGATTTATATAATGTTCCATTTTTTCTGTTTTTATATCAACTAACAGTTGTTGCTAGTCAATGGCCTATTTTCCGAGTTCCAATTTCACAATGTCGTTTGCCAATGAAAGGCCATATTGTAATAATCAAAAGTGAATAGTCAAAACTTGCCATATCAAATTTTGATTATCCATTTAGAGGTTAAAGTTAGCAATGTCAAGTCTCACATTGTTTATATTTTGCCCATAATCAAAATGAGTTGGCAAAAATTCAAATCAAACGGTTAGTTTTTTTTTCCCTCAATCTAATGGTTTACATTGAATGACATTCTAGTAAAATAAGTGGAAGTGGAGAGCATTTGTTAAAATCCATAAAGTGATCAATATTGTCAAATGCACAACCACTTGCCAAAGTAGAGAGTGAGTTTCATCTACCAATAAAGCATTTGCTTTATGGAGAGTGAGTTTCACGTTCCCATGATGGTTGTACTTAATTGAGAAAATGTGGGGACCATTATATTTGGTTATTGGCAAAAGGTTGCTAACTTTGGTTATCCAAAGGCCAAAATTTAATGAGTTGGTATGTGGTTGTTAAGTTTGGTTATTATGATGTGAGTACTTTTTTGAGTAAACATTGCTAACTTTAGAAATCATTTGGTTTTGATTATTACATTATGGATGCTCAAAGAAACCATCTACCTTTTTTTTTGTTTCTTTTGTCTTCCGTCAATGTGCCAGTTTTTGTACTTGTCAGATGAAGTGAGAAATTTCTTTCCTCATTATGTCAAGACTTCACACGTGAAATGCATTGACTCAAGTTTGTCTTTGTTAATTGTAAATTTCCACCTTTTAGATGTGCATTAACCCATATGATGCATCACATGATCAACGAGATTTGACTGATTTTGTTTTTTCTAGTGCACCTATTTGAACTCCAATACGATGAATTCCTCTTCCCTGATGGTTTGCAGATTCCAGCTTTGCAATTAAGTGCGGTGGTCCACAGATTAAAGATAGTAATCAGATTGTATATGAGAGCGATAATGAGACTCTAGGTCCGGCTAGTTATAATGTGACTAGTACAAACAGGTGGGCAGTAAGTAATGTTGGACGCTTCATCAACAACAACAATCCTGAATATCAGAGTTTCTCTTCACATCAGTTCTCAAATACTTTGGACTCAGAGCTGTTCCAGACAGCACGAAACTCACCTGGATCACTAAGATATTATGGGCTGGGGCTTGAGAATGGTAATTACACCGTGACTCTCCAGTTTGCGGAGATAGTAATCCCAAATCCCTCAAGTTGGGAAAGTCTTGGAAGGCGTGTTTTTGATATATACATCCAGGTATGTGCTGAGTTATAGAAATTGGATTTTAAATGTGATTTTTTTTTTCCCTGTTTCTCTATTAGTTCAAACATGTTTGTTTGTTTGGACAAGTTTCTCTAGATATCCTCTTCATTATGTGTATTCACAGCTATAAAGTTTTTTATTCATTAATTTAAAAGTTACTTATAAGTAACAGGGTGAAACATGCAATAAGCCATCCCCTATTGTTGATCTCCTTACCCAAAGTGCTGGAATGGTGGACTAGGTTTTTCATCTTAAAGTTTTTTTTTTTTTGGACGAAATTCAAAATGGCTAGAATAGTTAGGTTAGCACTTTGAGGAGTTGAAAATTGAAATCCCAACCTCCTTTGTCCTTGCACCGAAGTGATGCTTTTCGACTTAAACCGTGTTATCTTCCTCGACAGCTTGTACCTTATTACCCTTCCCAACCGTATTTTCACAGTCCGACCATCCAATAGCTGTTGTAGATTAACTCCCAAGCTTCTCTAAAATGTTGCCACAAGGTCTTATTTTTCAAATATCCACCCCCCGCCCCCCCTCCCTTTGTGGTAATGAATTTCCTAATGTGTTCCCTTTCAATTCCCATAGTCAATTATTAGATTACGTGAATTCCCTAGATATTATGTTATATTACGTGAATTCTGTGTCCGGACATGGGAGAAAAGAACTATGAGCTCGATTTTTCTCAGAATTTTAGTAAGTACATAATTTCCATTCATGTACATTTCTGTAAAAGATAGTCGAAAACACTTATGCTTCGTAGATACCAATCCTTTGGTTCTTACGTTCCAGCCTCTTCACTCTAGGGGAACCGGGTTTTGGAAGATTTTGACATAAAGAAGGAGGCCGGTGGTGTCTCTTACCAAGCTGTTGAGCAGAAATTTACGGCTCAAGTATCAGAAAACTACCTAGAAATCCATCTATTTTGGGCTGGTAAAGGGACTTGCTGTATTCCTAGTCAAGGAACATATGGACCTTCTATTTCAGCAATCAGTGCAGTCCCAGGTAATAGGTGACCTCAATATTTGATACAAGTTTACAGAAGTTAGTAACAATTTTCTAATGACTATGATTTTGCGCAGATTTCATCCCCACTGTTAGTAACAACCCTCCAACCAGCAAAAAGAGTAAGATTGGTTTGATAGTGGGAATTGTTGTTCCTGTTGGCGTAGTAAGCTTTCTATCAGTAATTGCGCTGTGCTATTTCCTCAAACGCAAAAAAAGGCTAGGATGGGACGATGATGAAGGTAAAAATTACTCAGAAGAACAGTACGGCAACTTTGTTATCTGTCCATTACTTTGTCTACTACTGTATTGGATATTCATTTTTAATGTTGATTTAAGCCGTATGGGTCCAATGCTGTATATTCATGTTCTTAGTAGGGCTGAAAACAAACTGAGCAGCTCGCGAGCTGGCTTGGCTCGTTAAGTCTCAGATTGGCTCGTTCAGTAAATGATCCGAGCTCGAGTTTTCGGCTCGTTTAGTAAACTAGCTGAGTGGAGCTCAGCTCAGCTCATTTGACAAAAGCGTGGCTCGTTAAGAGAGTCTCGGCTCGATTAAAGAGGCTCATTTAGTAAATGACTAAGCTCGGCTCGTTAAGGCTTGGCTTGTTGAGGCTTAAGCTGAGCTCGAGATCAAATTTTTGGCTCGTTTACTCGAGCTCAAATTTTTGACTCATTTTGTAAACGAGCTCGATCTCGACAAAGCTCGGCTCGGCTCCTTTACAGCTCTAATTCTTAGTAGTCTCAGACATGCTATATGCTTTTTTCAATGTGTTCAGACATGATGGAGGTATGTTTTAATGTTCTCTTAAACACTCACACCTTTGTAGCCAACCAGCAATCCCATGACAAAACAGCCCATCCCTGCCTTTTCTTTTCCACCAGCAAGTGTGTTAAATGCTCTGGATCATCATGGAAAAGAAGTAAACACATTGTCAAAGAAACACTTTTTGGCACTGCCCTTAGTGTCCCATCCGAAATTAGTATGTTCGTGGACTTCAATGTGCCACAGATTGATAATGTCCATCGTTTAAGTTTAATATAGTTGAGTATTAACATCGTAGGATATTCACAAACAAGGATTTACTGAACTTGCAGAGCTCCTAGGGATGGATGCTAGGCCCTACACTTTCAGTTATGCTGAACTAAGGGCTGCAACAGAAGATTTTAATCCTGCAAACAAACTTGGGGAGGGAGGCTTTGGACCGGTTTTTAAGGTAATCATCCTTCTAAAAAAAAGTAAGGCCATCGTCCAACATCTTAATATTGCTTTATAAAATGGCACCTCTTTTCAGACTCTCTTAAACTAAATCTGCCACTTCACCCTTTTTTTTTCCTTCTTAAATTCATTATGAATGGCAGCAGTTCACTTTGTACCATCAAATTTTTGTTATGGAGAGAGCCAGTCCACTGCAATTTTGTGAAAAAAAGACGATGGAAAATACAAACCCTGCTGTTGGACATATTTTGAATAGAACAGCGATTTGTTAGTCCATGCCAAAATATTAATTTTCATATTCTATAGGGAACACTAAATGATGGGAGAGTTATTGCCGTCAAACAACTGTCTGTGGCGTCCCACCAAGGAAAGAGTCAATTTATTGCAGAGATCGCTACGATATCTGCTGTTCAACACCGGAATCTTGTGAAATTGTATGGATGCTGCATTGAGGGGGATAAACGACTACTTGTGTATGAGTATCTTGAAAACAAAAGTCTTGATCAGGCATTGTTTGGTACGAGGACAGCACCTTTACTGTTTATTTATACTATTATTTCTTAATGAGGCTAAAATACAACATGCTTAACTTTTTGGCTTTCGTGAAATAGGGAAGATGAGTTTGTATCTTAACTGGCCCATTCGTTTTGATATATGCTTGGGAGTAGCAAGGGGTCTAGCTTATCTTCATGAGGAATCTCGGGTTCGCATTGTACACAGGGATGTTAAGGCCAGCAATATTCTTCTCGACTCTGACCTCAACCCCAAAATTTCTGATTTTGGTTTGGCCAAACTTTATGATGACAAAAAGACCCACATCAGTACCCGTGTTGCAGGGACAATGTAAGATTCTCAGCAGTCGATCTCCATATATTCTTCTATTGTTGTTGGTTCTGATATACACTTTTGCTATTGCTTGCAGCTGAAATATTAACTTACTTGTTATGACATTTTAATGGTTACTGATGCAGTGGGTATCTTGCACCTGAGTATGCTATGCGTGGGCACCTTACAGAAAAGGCCGATGTGTTTGGCTTTGGTGTTGTAGCTTTGGAGATTGTCAGTGGAAGGCTAAATTCTGACTCAAACTTAGAAGAAGAAAAGATATATCTTCTTGAATGGGTATGGTTGACTTTCTTTTTAGCACTCAATAAATATTGTTGATTCTTTGAAACGTTCTTGCGAGATGCATATATAATTATGGCTATGGGTACAGTAGCTTTATGACCGTGGTTAGTGATTCTTTGGGTGCTGTTTTTTAAAAAGAAAGAAGGATTGTTGTATGTTGAAAACTTTAGAATGTTTTATTTTGAGCATCATTGAAAACAAAATTCGTTGTCCAAATAGTACGAAAACACTTGTCATTTTAGTATTTATCCGAAACCAAATTCTGGAATTTTTAAATGTGCATTAAACATAATCAATATCTGATCGACTCATCCTCACCACCCAGCCTGCTCCATTTATGAAATTTTAAACTTCCCTCCTTTTAGGCTTGGCATCTACATGAAAATGACCGCGAGGTTGAGCTAGTGGACGCTACTTTGTTGAAATTTGACGAGGAAGAAGTAAAACGAGTGATAGGAGTAGCTCTTTTGTGCACCCAGACATCCCCACAGCTACGCCCATCCATGTCACGTGCAGTGGCAATGCTTTCTGGAGACATTGAAGTTAGTGCTGTCACTACGCGGCCTGGATATTTGACCGACTGGAAATTTAATGATACGACCAGTTTTATGACTACTGATACTCCAAGTGGGGAAAACAAACATAGCCAATTCAGTTCATCGAGTGCAACCACGATGGTTGGTCGAGACCATTCACCGATTAATGCAGCTCATCAAGTGGAAGAGGTCATTGGAGAAGGTAGGTGAAGTTTGTTAATTTTTTGAGGAAGAAACAGTGATTAGTTCAACAGGAATGCATGTCATGGGATTTCTTTTCTGTATAAAATTATTGTTGTTTTTGGTTCGTTGCTATAGAGAAATTTAGCTGATCACCTTTTGGAGTATATCATGTACAGAAAAAAGGATGTTAGAATGTTGTCAAATTCAACAGTGGTTGGTTTTCGTCAAGGCTTAAGCGTTCCCAGAAGGAATGCCGAATATCCCAATTCATTTGAGATTGGATTTGCAGATAAGGTGGCAGCCCCCTTGATGCTTTTAATCTTGTATGTGTATGTTGTGGTTAAAGTGATTCTAGCATTGTTCCAATCCATATGCCAAAGTTCACGTAAAAATCCAACGTTTAAAGTTTTTTGTTATTGTCATGCTATATGAGCTCAACGCTCCTATGCTAAAAGTATTACGTTCGTTCCTGAAGAAAATTTGACAAAAGACAAATGAACCTTAATCCGAAAATGGACCTTCAGCAAAAATGGCAAGAAAGGAAAAATAAGAGACGCAAAAACCAGAGGATTTATTGTGAACTCTGAATTTTCACCAAATTGAATATGCTCAATCTATTTTTTTGGGAAAATTCAGCTTGACCTATGCGATTTGGGTTATGTGCTGGTTGCCCTCACATTTGCTTGCTTATCAGCACCTAACCACCGTGTGGTTACTGGACTATGGTTCACCACTCTTAACAGAACTTGTAAAATGACTCTAATGTTCTTCTTCCTCTAATTCTCATCTCTCTGTCACACCATGCCCTCTCTTCTCGTCAGCCACCGCACAGCTACTTCCCTTTTGCCAGTGACTCTGTTCCTAATCTCTCCAACTGTAACGACCCGCTCTAGGAGGGTTAGCACAAACTTTCTCAATGAAAGCTAAGTATCAACCTCAATAAGATTCATTCCATAAACGCAAGACAAAGTCGACTAAGTAGATTACATCCGGCTTCTAAGACAAAATTAACAAAGAGAACTATACAAGATGAATTAGCATCCACATATGTTACAACAACTCTCCAAAATTTATATCACAAAATGTACTATGCCAAAAGGACACCAAGTAGACCATCATCCCAACTCCACGGCCTATCAGACCAGTAGTGGACCAAAACTCTACTTCAGTTGCCTGAAAAGGGAGTGAGTGTTACTGCTTCATTCAAACGCAGAGCATAAAAACGGTTTACAAGAGCAAACATGGATCGAGTAATGCTTCTAATCATACTTAGCAAGAAACATGCTATTTTTCACATACAATTAAGTAAGCAACAATAGTTCAAGAAGCCATAGGGTTGCTTCCCCCGCAACCAGGAGTTATGATGGTACCGTGACCCAGTGAATAGGGTACTTCCAACAATTTATATATTCTATTTGTGCACAACAAACAAATAATTTATACCCTTCTTGTGTACATGAAGAAGAAAATAAATCCAACCAGCATGCCCTTGAAATGAAAACATGTTTCAAATAACTTGATTCATATCCACAATCGTCAAAATATTTCAACATTTGCAGAAAAAGTAAAATGTTAATATTAGCTAGCCACTTAAATGAAATAGCACACTCACCTTAGAGATCCAAAAAGACAAAAGTGAAAAGCCTCATTCTCAACCTTGAGGTGGAGACTCGTCCCCCGATCCTAGAATATGAATGACACTACACTTATAGCTCGTTTGGTACGCAAGAGTTTGCGAGAGGAGAAAGGAAACGGGGAGAGAACTCAATCTCTCCCTTGTTTGGAAGGGGAAGAAGGCGAAAGAGGGTGAGAGACGGAGGGAGACCAGAACCCCTCCCAAGCCCAGTTCAGTTTCTTGCCAAAAGTGGCGAGATTTCGTGAGAAAGGGGAGCGTGTGGTCCACCCCCTCGTCGGATCATCGTCGAACGAGTGGTTGTGCGTCGCCAGAGAAGAGAGAGAGTACCAGGTTTACCGGAGATGAGAGGGAGAGAATTTCAGCTCATCGGAGAGTCGCCGGAACTCTTCCAGTCGCCTGTGAGAATTTGATTTCTTTTTTTTTCTTTTCTCACCCCTCCTTCCAAAGGAGGTGTAAAAGGATTTGGGGATCGGAGGGTTCAACTCCAGGCTTTTATTACGAAAAACTGATGAATACATGCTCCGATGAATTTTTTTTATTTCATAACCGATATCCGCGTCATCGACTAATTTTAAAGCCCCTGAAGTTAATGACCGGAAAACTCCATGATCGCAAGGTTTGAAATGTTTAGTCCCCGTAAAATTCGAACATGCGATCTCATAGTCTATTGAGAACGATAAAAGACAAAGCAAGGGTTAGCGGGGTGTGTTAGGTTAGCACATGGGGTGCAGGGATTGTCCATAGCCTTGACCCCAAATCTGCCCACGCGAGGGCTCAAACCTCCACCTCCTGTATGGAGGGGAGGGTAAGAACCAACTGCACAAGGCAACCATTCTTTACATACGCACTTTAAACCCATCTTGGATTCTACAAAAATGATTCGAACCACTCATTTTGTTTAAAATAGTTTGTTTACGATCCTTAAAAAAATCAACTCAACCCGATATCGGTAAAAATGTTTATGAAACATCCAACTTTGCTTCAGAATTCGGGCCTAGATTCTATAGCAAAAGTGGATGTTTCATGAACACCTTTATAGATATCTGATTGAGTTAATTTTTTATAGAGATTGTAAACAAATATTTTGAACAACATGAGCCGCTCGGATCTTTTTTGTAGGACTCAAGACAGATCTAAAGTATGTATATACGCGGTGTATATACATGAATGTATATACCTATAGCAGCACTAACAGACAAAAACTTGTTAGCTTTCTCTATCCACTAGCCAAACTCCTTAGCCCTAAGCCTTCTTATTTGGCTGGATTGGCTATGAAAAATGATTTCTACACTCACTTTTTTTATTATGGCATTTTTTTTTCCTTATCTTTTAGTGAAAAAAATACACACAAGTTTCATTAAAAGACAAAAAATAGAGTGCCATAACCAAAAAAGAAAGTGTAAAAATCATTTTCCTCGGCTATTTGTCCTGATTAACTTGTCCGGGACTTGTTAATCTAGTGTTTGATCGGCAGCGGAATGATTTATGGACACCACTTACCATGTCCATAATTAATCTCTTACGCAATTACACAATTATCTCTCCCCGTTTCAAAACAAAACACATTCAAGGATTTTTATAAGAAAATGATTTTGGCACTCCACTTTTTTATAATGAAGCTCTAAAATTTGTTTTTAGTGTGCTTTGTTACGTATAATTTTCACACTAAAAAATAAGTTTTAAAGTGTCATCATAAAAAAATAGTGTAAAATCATTTTGCTTTTTTATAATAAGCAAGCCAAAACGAGCCAAGTCGAATAGAACCTAGGTATTTATCCCCTGTCAAGGTTGGATAGTCGTAGTTGGACTATTGAACTTTTTTACCTAGGGTTATGTTTTGTGTTTTAGAAGTTCTTAGGTTATTTTGGAGCAGGGTGCTTTTAACAACTACTAATAGCCATAGAAACAGCTT